>VWZI01011440.1:10690-28312 GCA_013396835.1 Psilopogon haemacephalus
AGCATCCTCGGGGCCCTTCTCTGCACACCTCCAGCATCTCCACATCCCTCTTGTCCCAGGGGCTCCAGCACTGGATGCACTACTCCAGGTGGGCTCTCAGCAGAGCACAGCAGAGGGGCACAATCACCTCCCTGGCCCTGCTGCCCACACTGCTCCCAATGCAGCCCAGCCTCTGCTTGCCTTTCTGCCCTGCAAGTGCACACTGCTGCCTCATCTTCAGCTTCTCCTCCACCACCAGCACCCCCAAGTCCCTCTCCTCAGGGCTGCTCTCCAGCCACTCCCTGCCCAGCCTGCATTTGTGCTTGGCATTGCCTCGACCCAGCTGCAGGACCTTGCCCTTGGCCTTGTTGAACCTCCTGAGGTTGGCTTGTGCCCACCTCTGCAGCCTGTGCAGCTCCCTCTGGATGCCATCCCTGCCCTCCAGCCTGGCTGCTGCACCACACAGCTTGGGGTGCTCAGCAAACTTGCTGAGGCTGCACTCAATGCCTCTGTCCATGGCACTCACAAAGATGTTGAGCACGACTGGTCCCAGGACTGATCCAACCTAAGCCATTCTGTGATTCCACAAAGTTGACACTTGATGCTGATTAATTTAGCACTTGATGCTGATTTTTATTTATTGGTTTGTTTTTTTTTTTCCCCTAGGAAATGGCCACCTTTAAGATTGCAGCTCTGCAGAAAGCTTTGGATGGCAGCGTCCCCCTGGCTGACCTGGAGCTGGCTAACAAACAGTACAATGCCCTAACTGCCAAGTACAGAGACATGCTGCAGAAAGACAACTTGCTGGTCCAGAGGACAACAAACATGGATCATGTAGAGGTAATAAATGTGTGGTTTGAACGCTCAGGGAAGAAAAAAACCCAAAAACTTCCTTATACATTCATTCTGCTTCGCTGTGTTGCATTTAATGGAAATCATAGAATCATAGAATGATTTAGGTTGGAAGAGACCTCAAAGATCATCCAGTTCCAACCCCCCTGTGCCACAGGCAGGGACACCTCCCACTAGAACAGGTTGCTCAAGACCTCATCCAGCCTGGCCTTGAACACCTCGAGAGAGGGAGCAGCCACAATCTCCCTGGGCAACCTTTGCCAGTGTCTCACCACCCTCACTGCAAAGAATTTCTTCCTAATCTCCATTCTCAGTTTACCCTCTTTCAATTTCAGTCCAGTCCCTCTTGTCCTATCACTTCAAGCCCTAGTTAAAAAAAAATACCCTTTTTTTTTTTTTCCCCATTCTTAATGAGGTATTTAATTAATGAGGTATCTAGAGGGACTTGTAGATTTTAATTTCATTTCATTTTAATTCTAAGCACTGGAGCAGTCACAATCAGTGTTGGTCAACCTTCAGGGTAAGGTATTAAGACACTTAGAGAGAAAGACTGACAGAGAGGCAAGAGTAGCATTAATGGAGCAAAGCTGGAGGTGGGGAGATTGAGAGTGGAGGTGAGGAGGAAGTTGTTGAGCATGAGAGTGGTGAGAGGCTGGAATGGGTTGCCCCTGCAGGGAGGTGTTTGGGGCCAGATCCCTGGAGGTGTTTTTGGCCAGGCTGGCAGAGGCTGTGGGCAGCCTGCTCTAGGATGCTCAGAGGGCTGCAGCACCTCTGCTGTGAGCACAGCCTGAAAGAGTTGGGGCTGTGCAGGCTGGAGAAGAGGAGGCTCCCAGGGGACCTTCTTGTGGCCTTCCAGGATCTGAAGGGGGCTACAGAAAAACTGGGGAGGGACTTTTTAGGGTGTTAGGTAGTGATAGGACTGGGGAGAATGGATCCAAGTTAGAAGAGAGGAGATTGAGATTAGGTGTTAGGAAGAAGTTGTTGAGCATGAGAGTGGTGAGAGGCTGGAATGGGTTGCCCCTGCAGGGAGGTGTTTGGGGCCAGATGCCTGGAGGGGTTTTTGGCCAGGCTGGCAGAGGCTGTGGGCAGCCTGCTCTATGGTAGGGTGTCCCTGGACATGGCAGAGGGGTTGGAACTGGCTGATCCATGTGGTCCCTTCCAATCTTGACTGATTCTGTGACTCATCATGTTCAGGAAAAGGAAGAGATCACTGCCTCCTTCCAGCAACCCCTAGAGATCTCAAACAGCAGATCAATTTATTCCGCTAGAAAAATTCATTGTGAATGGAGCTCTTCACAAAGCTGAAGCTGGAGAATATTCAAAAGCCAATAAAAATCATTAGCTGATTTTTATTCAGGTGTCACACCAAATGTGCTTTTAAAACCTCAAACCTGCTGCAGTTCCACACTTCATTGTTCTGCTTTTTTGCCATGCAGCGTGAGAACGAGTCCTTGAGGTCGCAGATAAACTCCTTGAATAAGGAACTGGAGATCACAAAGGAGAAGCTTCACACTGTGGAACAGGCTTGGGAGCAGATGGCTAAACTGGGCAAGTATCAGAGTTCTGTTACAAAAGAAAAAATCAAATGGTGTCTCCTGGGGGAAATTGATTGTGGAATCATTAGGGTTGGAAAAGACCTCTCAGACCATAGAATCATAGAATGCTTTAGGCTGGAAGGGAGCTCAAAGCTCAACCAATTTCCCCTTGTGCCATAGGCAGGGACACCTCCCACCAGAATAGGTTTCTCAAGGCCTTATCCAACCTGGCCTTAGAATTATAGAATGGTTTAGCTTGGAAGGGACCTCAAAGCTCAGCCAGTTCCAACCCCCCTGTGCCATAGAACAGGTCACTCAAAGCCTCATCCAACCTGGCCTTGAACACCTCCAGGGAGGGAGCAGCCACAACCTCCCTGGGCAACCTCTGCCAGTATCTCCCCATTTGTTCTTTATGTGATATATCTGCAAGTGGAACAAGCTTCTTTCTGTTTTATTTGCTGTATCTACATTGTGTATGTACTTAGGAAGAAGCTCTTCAAGAGGCACAAGCTCTATTCTAATTCATTTGCTACATCTCCATTTTGTATGCACTTAGAGTCATAGAATGGTTTAGGTTGGAAGAGACCTCAAAGCTCAGCCAGTTCCAGTCCCCTGTGCCATAGGCAGGGACACCTCCCACTAGAACAGGTTGCTCAAGGTCCTCAACACCTCCAGGGAGGTTGTGGAACACAGAAGCACAGAATGGGATCAAAGATCTTCCATCACATTCTGTGCTTCTGTCATTCACAACCTCCCTGGGCAACCTGTGCCATTGTCTCAGTAACCTCACTGTAAAGAACATCCAGTTTCAATCTCTCCTCTACCACTTTAAACCCATTCCTCCTCATTCTGGGATTACAAGACCTTGTCAATAGTCCCTCCCCAGCCCTCCTGGAGCCCCCTTCAGATCCTGCAAGGCCACTCCAAGGTCTCCTGGCAGCCTTCTCTTCTCCAGGCTGCACAGCCCCAACTCTCTCAGCCTGTCCTCACAGCAGAGCTGCTGCAGCCCTCTCAGCTGCATCTTGGTGGCCTCCTCTGGATTCTCTCCAACACTTCCACGTCCTTGTGTTGGGGGCTCCAGAGATGCACACAGTGCTCCAGGTGGGGTCTTTTTATAGAATCATAGTATCATAGAATGATAGTATCATAGAACTATAGAAGAATAGAATCAGAATCATAGAATCAGTTAGGATTGGAAGGGACCACAAGGATCAGCCAGTTCCAACCCCCCCTGCCATGCCCAGGGACACCCTACCCTAGAGCAGGCTGCCCACAGCCTCTGCCAGCCTGGCCAAAAACACCTCCAGGGATCTGGCCCCAAACACCTCCCTGCAGGGGCAACCCATTCCAGCCTCTCACCACTTTCATGCTCAACAACTTTCCCCTCACATCCAATCTGAATCTTCCCACCTGCAGCTTTGCTCCACTCTTAAATTTCTGACCATAAACTAAAGAATTTCCTGAATTTCTGAGTGTAAATTTCAACATTGCAAATTTTCTGAACTTCAATTTAAATAATTTTCCTAATTTCTTAGCACAAACTACAGAATTTCCTACATTTCTGGCCAGAAATGACAGAATTTCTCAAATTTCTGAGAACCATGGCAGGGGAGGGTACCAAATGGCTGATCCTTGTGGTCCCTTCCAACCCTGACTGATTCTATGGTTCTATGATGAGGCTGTGGGCAGCCTGCTCTAGGGTAGGGTGTCCCTGGGCATGGCAGGGGGGTTGGAACTGGCTGATCCTTGTGGTCCCTTCCAACCCTGACTGATTCTATGGTTCTATGATGAGGCTGTGGGCAGCCTGCTCTAGGGTAGGGTGTCCCTGGGCATGGCAGGGGGGTTGGAACTGGCTGATCCTTGTGGTCCCTTCCAACCCTGACTGATTCTGTGATTCTGTGATGAAGGCATCCAAGAAAGGTAAAGCAAATCTCATGTTCTGTTTCCTGGTGCAAACACTTTTCACAGCCAATCAGCTTATGTCTTCCTTCCTTTACATAGCTTTTTTTTCTTTTTAATGTAGGGGAGGACAATGCCATGGACAAGGCCACAAAGGCAATAACCAACAGTGAGATTTTGTCCATATCTAAGAAGATCACAATGCTGGAAATGAAGGAGCTGAATGAAAGGCAGAGAGCAGAACATTCTCAGCGCATGTATGAGCATCTAAGGAATACTGTGAAGCAGCTGGAAGAAAGGAATTTGGATCTGGAGGCAAAGTTTGCTGAGGTAAAATGAGTTGAGATTTCATTTGGCACATCTTCAAACCCTGTGTCTGCATGCTGCAAACAGAAAAAAAGAGATTGGGTTCTCCCCTTTTACTCTGCTCTCCTCACACCCCACTGTGTGCAGCTCTGCAGCCCCCAGCACAAGCAGCACATGCAAGTGGTGGAGCCAGTGCAGAGGAGGCCACCAAGATGCAGCTGAGAGGGCTGCAGCAGCTCTGCTGTGAGGACAGGCTGAGAGAGTTGGGGCTGTGCAGCCTGGAGAAGAGAAGGCTGCCAGGAGACCTTGGAGTGCAGGATCTGAAGGGGCTGGGGAGGGACTATTGACAAGGTCTTGTAATGACAGGACAAGGAGGAATGGGTTTGAAGTGTCAGAGAGGAGATTGAAAGTAGATGTTAGGAAGAAGTTGTTTGCAATGAGGGTGGTGAGAGACTGGCACAGGTTCCTCAAGGAGGTTGTGGCTGCTCTCTCCCTGGAGGTGTTCAAGGCCAGGCTGGCTGAGGCCTTGAGCGACCTGTTCTGGTGGGAGGTGTCCCTGCCTATGGCACAGGGGGGTTGGAACTGGATGAGCTGTGAGGTCCCTTCCAACCTAAACCATTTTATGACTCTAAGGCCAGGGTGAATAAGGCCTTGTGTGACCTGTTCTAGTGGGAGGTGTCCCTGCCTATGGCACAGGGAGGTTGGAACTGGGTGAACTTTGAGGTCTCTTCCAAGCTAAACTATTCTATGATTGTATGATTCTGCAGCCTGGAGAAGAGAAGGCTTCCAGGAGACCTTGGAGTGGCCTTCCACTACCTGAAAGGAGCTCCAGGAGTGCTGGGGAAGGACTATTGACAAGCTCTTATAATGAGAGGATGAGGAGGAATGGGTTTAAAATGGCAGAGGGGAGATTAAAACTGAGTGTTAGGAGGAAGTTCTTTGCAATGAGGGTGGTGAGACACTGGCACAGGTTGCCCAGGGAGGTTGTGGATGACAGAAGTACAGAATGGGATCTTTAAACATTGATCTCATTCTGTGCTTCTGTCATCCACAACCTCCCTGGGGGTGTTCAAGGCCAGGTTGGATGAGGCCTTGAGCAACCTGTTCTAGTGGGAGGTGTCCCTGCCTATGGCACAGGGGGCTGGAACTTGCTGAGCTTTGGGGTCCCTTCCAACCTAAACCATTCTCTGATTCTGAACAAAGCTGAGCAGTTCTTGTAATGACTTTGAAAGGCACTTTTGGAGTAGTTCTTGTAGTGACTTTAAAAGGCACTTTTGGAATAGTTCTTGTAATGGTTTAAAAAGGCACTTTTGGAGTTGCTTTTTTACTTCACAGGCTTGGGAGTAGTTATGTGCTGAGGATGCCATTTGGTTTTGGCTATGCTTTCGTGGCTTATTGCCTTGTTCTGCTTTGCTTTTAAGCTCACCAAAATCAACCTGGAGGCACAGAGAGTGGAGCAAGAGCTAAGAGATGAACTGGCCAAGAGTGTGAGTAANTGGTTTAAAAAGGCACTTTTGGAGTTGCTTTTTTACTTCACAGGCTTGGGAGTAGTTATGTGCTGAGGATGCCATTTGGTTTTGGCTATGCTTTCGTGGCTTATTGCCTTGTTCTGCTTTGCTTTTAAGCTCACCAAAATCAACCTGGAGGCACAGAGAGTGGAGCAAGAGCTAAGAGATGAACTGGCCAAGAGTGTGAGTAAGGCAGTGAGCGATGCAGACAGGCAGCAAATCATGGAGCTGGAGAAGCAGGAGATGGAACTGAAGATGGAAGTGTCCAAGTAAGTGCTGAGGTGACAAATTCCTGCTGCAGCATGTTTGGAAGCATGCAAAAATGGAGCTCTTCCAGGCTCATGGGATACACTAGTTCACCATGACCAGCACCAAATACTTCTTTTCTTGGTCATGTGTATGCCAAATTTGGAATTGCAATTTGAAATTGAAGCTTCTCCAGTCATGACTGTAAAGAAAGTAATTTGTTTCTTGTGGTTTGAATGAGGATTTAAGTGCTGGCTTGGATAGATATGGGTAAGAGTGCACTGAAATATTTACTGTTAAGGGTTTTTTAAAGCCAACTAATTAAGGCCTGGAGAAGAGGAGGCTCAGGGCAGAGCTCATTGCTCTCTGCAGCTACCTAAAGGGAGGTTGTAGACAGGTGGGGCTGGGCTCTGTTCCCAGGCAACCAGCTACAGAATGAGGAGACACAGCCTCAAGCTGTGCCAGGGCAGGTTCAGGCTGGATGTTAGGAGGAAGTTGTTGTCAGAGAGAGTGATTGGCATTGGAATGGGCTGCCCAGGGAGGTGGTGGAGTCCCCATCCCTGGAGGTATTCAGGCAAAGCCTGGATGGGCACTGAGTGCCATTGTCTAGGGCTGGGTGCTAGGTTGGACTGGATGAGCTTGGAGGTCTCTTCCAACCTGGCTGATTCTATCCTATCCTATCCTATCCTATCCTATCCTATCCTATCCTATCCTATCCTATCCTATCCTATCCTGTCCTATCCTATCCTATCCTGTCCTATCCTATCCTGTCCTTATCCTATCCTATCTTTTCCTGCTGTCCACACTCCTCTGGCTGAAGCCCAACACACAGCTGCTTGCTGGGCTGCAGGAGGGCACTGCTGGCTCCTGGGGAGCTTCTCCTCGATCAATACCCCCAAGTCTCTTTCTTCAGAGCTGCTCTCAACCCACTCTGCACCCGGCCTGGATTTGTGTCTGGGATTGGCCCAAACCCAGATGCAGGATCTTGTACTTCAACTTCTTGAACCTCATGCAGCTGGCACAGGCTCACTTATGAGGTGTTCCTGCCTATGGCACAGGGGGGCTGGAACTGGATCAGTTTGAGGCCCCTTCCAACCTAAACCATTCTATGATTCTGTGATTCTAAAATATGTGGATCATCCTAAGAGGGACAGGGATCTGCAGGAACCATTATGTGGTTCTATGATGAAAACCACAGCAGTGTCCCTGGAGTAAGTTACTCCTAGCAGACCTGACCCTAGCTTGCAGGAAGATGTCCTGGGAAGCAGCTGAGAGGTTGTACAGAAGAATCATCATAACAAGAACCACTGTGCTGCATCCAGTGCTGGAGCTCCTGGGACAAGAGGGATGTGGAGATGCTGGAGGTGTGCAGAGAAGGGCCCCGAGGATGCTGAGAGGGCTGCAGCAGCTCTGCTGTGAGCACAGCCTGAAAGAGTTGGGGCTGTGCAGGCTGGAGAAGAGGAGGCTCCCAGGTGACCTTCTTGTGGCCTTCCAGGATTTGAAGGGGGCTACAGAAAATCTGGGGAGGGACTTTTTAGGCTGTGAGGGAGTGACAGGACTAGGGGGAATGGACCAAAACTGGAGGTGGGGAGATTGAGGTTGGATGTGAGGAGGAAGTTGTTGAGCATGAGAGTGGTGAGAGGCTGGAATGGGTTGCCCCTGCAGGGAGGTGTTTGAGGCCAGATACCTGGAGGTGTTTTTGGCCAGGCTGGCAGAGGCTGTGGGCAGCCTGCTCTAGGGTAGGGTGTCCCTGGGCATGGCAGGGGGGTTGGAACTGGCTGATCCTTGTGGTCCCTTCCAACCCTGACTGATTCTAGGATTCTATTAGAGGAGAGTTTGGCTGAAAAGAGCAAAAGTCTCCAAATATTTTGTAAGGAGGAACCATATTCAGCATCTTTCCTTAGTCTGCTGAGGGTGCTTTGAGGGTGACACAACACTCTTTGTTTTCCCTGCAAGGTTAAGAGAACTGTCTGACATAGCCAAAATGCAAGTTGAAGCTCTGGAAGCACGGCAGCAATGCAGAGATCAAGAAGTGGAATCTCTTAGAAGGCAGATTTTGGATTACCAGGTAAAACTCAGGCTATAATTAACACCTTTTAGGGTTACCTAGAAGTTCTTCACAGTGGAGGTAGTGAGGCACTGGCACAGGTTGCCCAGGGAGGTTGTGGCTGCTCCCTCCCTGGATGTGTTCAAGGCCAGGCTGGATGAGGTCTTGAGCAACCTGTTCTAGTGGGAGGTGTCCCTGCCTATGGCACAGGGGGGTTGGAACTGGATGAGCTTTGAGGTCTCTTCCAACCTAAACCATTCTATGATACTATGATCTAGATACATCTCTGTGTACATACAGACTGTTAGTTACACTCCTCTACTCTGCCCTGCTGAGACCTCATCTTGAGTACTGACTTCAGTTTGGGGCTAGGTTGGAGGGCCACGAAGATGCTCAGAGGGCTGGAGCAGCTCTGCTATGAGGACATGCTGAGAGAGTTGGGGCTCTGCACTGGAGAAGAGAAGGCTGCCAGGAGACCTTGGAGTGGCCTTCCAGGATCTGAAGGGGCCTACAAGAGGGCTGGGGAGGGACTATTGACAAGGTCTTATAATGACAGGACGAGGAGGAATGGGTTTAAACTGGCAGGGGAGAGATTTAAACTGGATGTTAGGAGGAAGTTCTTTACAGTGAGGGTAGTGAGACGCTGGCACAGGTTGCCCAGGGAGGTTGTGGCTGCTCCCTCCTTAGAGGTGTTCAAGGCCAGTTTAGATGAGTCCTTGAGTGACCTGTTCTAGTGGGAGGTGTCCCTGCCTATGGAACAGGGGAGCTGGAACCTGATGATATCTCAGGTCCCTTCCAAACCTAAACCATTCTATGTTTCTATGACCTTTTCTAGTGGGAGGTGTCCTTGGCTATGGCACAGAGGGGTTGGTACTGGATGAGCTTTGAGGTCCCTTCCAAGCTAAACGATCCTATGATTCTGTTCTATGATTAATGTTCTTATTTCCACACACATTTAACATATATCAAGTAAAGCTGAGCTGTTCCTGTTCCTGTGCACAGTGCATGGCCACCTCCAAGTGAGGCCTCATTTTGTTCTGTGCTTTTCTCCTCAGGCACAGTCAGATGAGAGGGCAACGATTGCAAAGCTGCATCAGCACATCCTAGCCCTTCAAGGCAGTGAAGCTGTTGCTGCAGGCAAATTGGAGACCCTTCAGCTGAAGCTCCAGAAGATGGAGATCCAGAACCTACGTTTAGAGCAGAAGCTGGATGAGAAGGAGCAAGCCTTGTACTTCGCCAGGCTGGAAGGAAGGAACAGAGCCAAACATCTCCAGCAGACGGTTCAGGCTTTGAGGAGACAGTTCAGTGGGGCTTTGCCTTTAGCACAGCAGGAAAAATTCTCTAAGACCATGATTCAGCTGCAGAATGACAAGTTGAAGGTGCTGCAAGAAGCTCAACGTGCCCAAGAGGAGCGTCGCAACGCGGAGAGCAGAGCCCTGGAAATGGAGTTCAAACTGAAAGGGTTGGAGGAGTTAATCAGTGCCCTAAAGGATGCAAGAGGAGCTCAAAAGGTTTGCTGCTTTACAGCTTAGAATCCTAGAATCAGTCAGGGTTAGAAGGCACCACAGGATCAGCCATTCCAACCCCCCTGCCATGCCCAGGGACACCCTACCCTAGAGCAGGCTGCCCACAGCCTCTGCCAGCCTGGCCAAAAACACCTCCAGGGATCTGGCCCCAAACACCTCCCTGCAGGGGCAACCCATTCCAGCCTCTCACCACTCTCATGCTCAACAGCTTCCTCCTTACCTCCAATCTGAATCTCTTCACCTCCAGCTTTGCTCCATTCCCCCCAGTCCTGGCACGCCCTCACACCCTAAAAAGTCCCTCCCCAGCTTTTCTGTAGCCCCCTTCAGATCCTGGAAGGCCACAGGAAGGTCCCCATGGAGCCTCCTCTTCTGCAGCCTCCACAGCCCCAACTCTTTCAGGCTGTGCTCACAGCAGAGCTGCTGCAGCCCTCTCAGCATCCTCGGGGCCCTTCTCTGCACACCTCCAGCATCTCCACATCCCTCTTGTCCCAGGGGCTCCAGCACTGGATGCACTANAGCCACTCCCTGCCCAGCCTGCATTTGTGCTTGGCATTGCCTCGACCCAGCTGCAGGACCTTGCCCTTGGCCTTGTTGAACCTCCTGAGCTTGGCTTGTGCCCACCTCTGCAGCCTGTCCAGGTCACTCTGGATGCCATCTATGAACTTCAGCCTCTCTGCTGCACTTAACTTGGAGTTAACTTTCCAGTGAGGGTGCTGAGACATTGGCACAGGTTGCCCATGGAGGTTGTGGTTGACATTTGTCTGAAGTTGTTCAGGGCCAGGCTGGATGAGGCCTTAAGCAACCTGGGCTGGTGGGAGGTGTCCCTGCCTATGGATCATAGAATGGTTTAGGTTGGAAGGGAGCTCAAAACTCAGCCAGTTCCAACCCCCCTGTGCCATAGGCAGGGACACCTCCCACTAGAACAGGTCACTCGAGGTCTCATCGAGCCTGGCCTTGAACACCTCCAGGGAGGGAGCAGCCACAACCTCCCTGGGCAGTCTGTGTCAGTGTCTCACCACCCTCACTGCAAACAGCTTCCCATTTAAACCTCCCCTCTTCCAGTTTAAACCCATTCCTCCTTGTCCTGTCATAACAAGATCTTGTCAATGGTTTAGGTTGGAAGGGACCTCAAATCACCTCCAAAAGTGCCTTTTTAATCATTACAAGAACTGCTCAGCTTTGTTCAGAATCACAGAATGGTTTATGTTGGAAGAGACCTCAAAGCTCCACTTCCAAACCCTCTGTGCCATAGGCTGGGACACCTCCTCCTAGAACAGGTCATTCATCCAACCTGGCCTTAGAATCAGAGTGGTTTAGGTTGGAGTGTACCTCAAAGCTCAACCAGTTCCAACTCCTCTGTGCATAGGCAGGGACACCTCCCACTAGAACTGATCATAGAATCATAGAATGGTTTATGTTGGAAGGGACCTCAAAGCTCAGCCAGTTCCAACCCCCCTGTGCCATAGGCAGGGACACCTCCCACTAGAACAGGTCGCTCAAGGACTTATCCAGCCTGGCCTTAGAATCATAGAATGGTTTAGGTTGGAGGGGACCTCAAAGCTCATCCAGCTCCAAGCCCATCCATTTCCCCCACAGTCCTATTTCCTACCTGACATCCTTAAAAATCCCTCCCCAGCTTTCTTGTAATCCTCTGTGTCATTCCCTTTGAGGTGATTGAGTGGCACATGAAGATGGAGGAGCTCCACCTGCAAGAGCTGAAACTCAGCCGGGAGTTAGTCAAGCAGAAGGAAGAGGTGAAGTACTTGCACAACATCATCTCTGAGTATGAGTGCACCATCAACAACCTGGAGGAAGAAATGGTGCAGCAGAGCAAGGTTTGTCTTTGTGCATGCTGGGAGGGCAGCAGGAGCTTGGGTTGGGACAGCAGGAGAAACTTCCCTGCCTAATTGATTTCTCAAAGGCTGAAACAGAAGCAGATACTGGAAGGCCACAAAAAGGTCAAGTGGAAGGTCCTGCACCTGAGTGGGCACAATCCCAAGCACAGCTCCAGGCTGGGTGGGGAATGGCTGAGAGCAGCCCTGAGGAACAGGACCTGGGGGTCTGGGCTGATGCAAAGCTGAAGATGAGGCTGCAGTGTGAGTGCAGCCCAGACAGCAACTGTGTGCTGGGCTGCAGCAAGAGCAGCTGTGGGCAGCAGGGCAAGGGAGGGGATTGTGCCCCTTGGCTCTGCTCTCCTCACACCCCACCTGCAGCACTGTCTGCAGCTCTGCAGCCCCCAGCACAAGCAGCACATGCAAGTGGTGGAGCCAGTGCAGAGGAGGCCACCAAGATGCAGCTGAGAGAGCTGCAGCAGCTCTGCTGTGAGGACAGGCTGAGAGAGTTGGGGCTGTGCAGCCTGGAGAAGAGAAGGCTGCCAGGAGACCTTGGAGTGGCCTTACAGGATCTGAAGGGGGCTATAGGAGGGCTGGGGAGGGACTATTAACATGGTCTGGTAATGCCAGGATGAGGAGGAATGGGTTTAAAGTGTGAGGGAGATTGAAAGTGGATTTTAGGAGGTATCTAAAAGCCCCCCAGAAATGGTGCTGAAGGGGATGGTGGTGTAGTAGCCCTGGTAGGGTTAGGTCATGGTTGGACTTGCTGGTCTTAGAGCTCTTCCCCAGCCATGGTGTGGTGGTTTAGCAGTTACCTGCCCTTCCACCCTTTGCTATAACCCAGGCTAGGACTCAGAAGGGCTGGAAGTTGGTAAGTGAAGCTTTCTATTTACAGCTATGCTTAACATCCAAGCAGGTATTTACAAAGTGTAGTAGACATTTACAGTGAAAAGGTAATACAGAAACACCACAGCCCTCCCAGAGATCAAAATCCCTCAGAGGGGTCTCTAACCACCCCTACCACCTTTCCCCCTCTTCCCCAATCTTATCTCACCACCTGTTGATGCAGCAGATAGGCGAAGGTAGATGGGTCAGGGGGGGTTAGCAGTAGGAAAGAAGTTAGTGGAATGATTGAGAATCAGCTACAAAAGGCAGGGAGAAGGAACTATGCAATGGGCAACCACAGCCCAGAGAGGTCTGAAACCTTCTGACTTGTCTATATTTGGGTTGCAACTTTTAAACTGGAAGTGCTGGAGAGGGTCCAGAAGAGGGCCACAAAGGTGCTCAGAGGGCTGCAGCAGCTCTGCTATGAGGACAGGCTGAGAGAGTTGGGGCTCTGCAGCCTGGAGAAGAGAAGGCTTCAAGGAGACCTCATAGCAACCTTCCAGTATCTGAAGGGGGCTACAGGAGGGCTGGGGAGGGACTGTTCCCAAGGTCTTGTAATGACAGGACGAGGGGGAGTGGGTTCAAACTGGCAGAGGGGAGATTTAGGTGGGATGTTAGGAGAAAGTTCTTCACAGTGAGGGTGATTAGACACTGGCACAGGTTGCCCAGGGAGGTTGTGGCTGCTCCCTCCCTGGATGTGTTCAAGGCCAGGTTGGACGAGGCCTTGAGTGACCTGTTCTAGTGGGAGGTGTCCCTGCCTATGGCACAGGGGGGTTGGAACTGGCTGATCTTTGAGGTCTCTTCCAACCTGAACCATTCTATGATTCTATGAAAACAATTTTTTTTCCTTTCTCAGTAGAGCTCTGAGTGGAGTAGCATCATCTCTTTTCCTCTCAGCCTATAGTCTAATTTTCTCCCTCAAATCCTTCAATTAGTGCAAAGCAGCACACATGGTGATCCTCTGAAGCAGCCTATTCCTTAATTTCCCTGCTGCTTTTTCCAGAGGAAAGTCCTTCCCAGTGAGTCCTTCCCAGTGGAGATTTATATCTTTGCTCCATCTTTCTCTTTAATGTGGTTTTTCACATGGGGATCTTGGGGTTTCCTGTTCAAGGATGCTTTTGCTTCTCAAATTCCCATTCCCAAGAAATCCAATGCCTTGTCCAAATGTCTCTTGCAGTTCCATGAAGAAAGGCAGATGGCCTGGGACCAGAGGGAGGTCGAACTGCAGCGCCAGCTGGACCTGCGTGACCAGCAGCAACATGAAATGCTTAGCACAGCTCTGAAGGTACCTGCACTGCACTCACCAAAGACAGGCTCAGCAGCTGCCTTGGCAGAGCTGTCAGGTCACACGAATCATAGTATCATAGAATCAGTCAGGGTTGGAAGGGACCACAAGGATCAGCCAGTTCCAACCTCCCTGCCATGCCCAGGGACACCCTACCCTAGAGCAGGCTGCCCACAGCTTCTGCCAGCCTGGCCAAAAACACCTCCAGAGATCTGGCCCCAAACACCTCCCTGCAGGGGCAACCCATTCCAACCTCTCACCACTCTCATGCTCAACAAGTTCCTGCCCACCTCCAGGCTGGATCTCCCCATTTCCAGCTTTGCTCCATTCCCCCTAGTCCTGTCACTCCCTGACACCCTAAAAAGTCCCTCCCCAGCTATTTTGTAGTCCCCTTCAGATCCTGGAAGGCCACAAGAAGGTCAAGTGTAAAGTCCTGAACCTGGGTGGCAGCAATCCCAAGCACAGCTGCAGGCTGGGTGGGGAATGGCTGAGAGCAGCCCTGAGGAACAGGCCCTGGGGGTCTGGGCTGATGCAAAGCTGAAGATGAGGCTGCAGTGTGAGTGCAGCCCAGACAGCAACTGTGTGCTGGGCTGCAGCAAGAGCAGCTGTGGGCAGCAGGGCAAGGGAGGGGATTGTGCCCCTTGGCTCTGCTCTCCTCACACCCCACCTGCAGCACTGTCTGCAGCTCTGCAGCCCCCAGCACAAGCAGCACATGCAAGTGGTGGAGCCAGTGCAGAGGNGACCTTGGAGTGGCCTTGCAGGATCTTAAGGGGGCTCCAGGAGAGCTGGGGAGGGACTATTGACAAGGTCTTGTAATGAGAGGATGAGGAGGAATGGGTTTAAAGTGTGAGTGAGATTGAAAGTGGATGTTAGGAGGAAGTTGTTTGCAGTGAGGGTGGTGAGACACTGGCACAGGTTGCCCAGAGAGGTTGTGGCTGCTCCCTCCCTGGAGGTGTTCAAGGCCAGGTTGGATGAGTACATTCTGTGCTTCTGTTTTCCACAACCTCCCTGGAGGTGTTGAGGACCAGGTTGGATGAAGCCTTGAGCAACCTGTTCTAATGGGAGGTGTCCCTGCCTGTGGCTCGGGGGTTGGATCTGGCTGAGCTTTGATTTCCCTTCCAACCCAAACCATTCTATGATTCTGTGATTCTTCCACCACCCTCATTGTGCAGAATTTCCTGATGTCCTGCCTAAATCTTCCCCTGCTCCAGTTTCAAACCATTTCCCCTAGTCCTTCCACCACAAGTTTCAAACCATTGCCCCTTGCCTTTCCACCACAAGTTTCAAACCATTTCCCCTGGTTCTTCCACCACAATTTTTAACCACTGCCCTTTGTCCCATTCTCTGATTCTGTTCTGTATTTCCCTCTGCAGCTAGAAGAGGCTACAGGATCGGTTCCAGACCCTGGCCTGCCACTCTCCCAACAGCTTGAGATGGCTTTAAGAAAGATTCAGGAGCATATTCGGACAATCCTGGAAACCAGAGCAACCTGCAGATCACTGGAAGAGGTAACTCAGTGCATCTGTTAACAGAAAGGGGAAGAGTTTGTGTTTCTCTGCACTTCAGGGCTTTTGTGTAAACAAAATCATAGAATTATAGATTCATAGAATGGTTTAGGTTGGAAGAGACCTCAGAGATCATCCAGTTCCTACCCCCCTATGCATAGGCAGGGACACCTCCCACTAGAACAGGTCACTCGAGGTCTCATCCAACCTGGCCTTGAACACCTCCAGGGAGGGAGCTCCCTGGGCAACCTGTGCCAGTGTCTCACCACCCTCACTGCAAACAACTTCCTCCTAACATCCACTTTCAATCTCCCCTCTGACACTTTAAACCCATTCCTCCTCCTTCTGTCATTACAAGACCTTGTCAATAGTCCCTCCCCAGCCCTCCTGTTGCTGCCCTTCAGATACTGGAAGGTTGCTATAAGGTCTCCTGGCAGCCTTCTCTTCTCCAGCCTGCACAGCCCCAACTCCCTCAGCCTGTCCTCACAGCAGAGCTGCTGCAGCCCTCTCAGCTGCATCTTGGTGGCCTCCTCTGCACTGGCTCCACCACCTGCATGTGCTGCTTGTGCTGGGGGCTGCAGAGCTGCAGACAGTGCTGCAGGTGGGGTGTGAGGAGAGCAGAGCCAAGGGGCACAATCCCCTCCCTTGCCCTGCTGCCCACAGCTGCTCTTGCTGCAGCCCAGCACACAGTTGCTGTCTGGGCTGCACTCCCACTGCAGCCTCATCTTCAGCTTTGCATCAGCCCAGACCCCCAGGTCCTGTTCCTCAGGGCTGCTCTAAGCCATTCCCCACCCAGCTGCAGGACCTTCCACTTGGCCTTGTTGAATGCCCTGAGGTTGGGCTGGGCACAGCTCTGCAGCCTGTTCAGCTCCCTCTGGATGGATCCCTGCCCTCTAGCAAGTCTCCTGTGCCACACAGCTTGGTGCCAGCTGCACACTTGCTGAGGCTGCACTGATTCCTCTGCCCATGGCACTGACAAAGATGTTGCCCAGCACTGGTGCCACCACTGACCCCCTGAGGGACACCACTTGTCACTGGTCTGCAGGTGGACATTGTGCCTTGATCACCACTCTCTGTGTGCCACCATCCAGCCAATTCCTTATCCAGTGAGTTGTCCACCCATCAAGTCTGTGTATCCTTTTGTAACTGTCACTCAGGTGTGTCTGATCCCCTAGAAGCATTTAATACAGGTAAAATGTCAAGGATAGAATCAGAGTTTGCTGTTGACACCGAGCTGGGAGTTGCTGTGGACTCACTTGAGGGCAGGAATCCATCCAGAAGGATCTTGACAGGCTTGAGAAGTGAGCCAGTGCCAGCTGCATGAGGTTCAACAAATCAAAAGTTTAAGGTCCTGCATCTGGGTCAGGCCAATCTCAAGAACAAATCCAGGCATGGTGCAGAGTCTCTTTCTCTGGAGAAAGAGACTTGGTGGTGTTGGTTGAGGAGAAGCTCCCCAGGAGCCAGCAGTGCCCTCCTGCAGCCCAGCAGGCAGCTGTTTGCTGGGCTGCAGCCAGAGGAGTGTGGGCAGCAGGAAAAGAGAGGGGATTCTGCCCTTTGGCTCTGCTCTGCTGAGACCTCACCTCCAATTCTGCCTCCAGTGCTGCTGTCCCCAACAAAAGGACACAGAGCTGCTGGAGCAAGTCCAGAAGAGTCCACAAAGATGGTCCAAGGCCTGGAGCACCTCTGCTATGAGGACAGGCTGAGGGAGCTGGGGATGTTCAGCCTGGAGAAGAGAACTCTCTAGGGGCACCTCAGAGCTGCCTTCCAATAGCTGAAGGGATCATACAGGGAGGCTTCAGAGCTTGTGGCACAGGGGGTTGGAACTGGCTGAGCCTTGAGGTCCCTTCCAACCTAAACCATTCTATTATTCTATGACCTGTTCTAGTGGGAGGTGTCCCTGACTATGGTACAGGGGGGTTAGAGCTGGATGAGCTTTGAGGTCCCTTCCAACCCAAACCATTCTGTGATTCTAAGTGCATACACAATGCAAATATAGCAAACAAAACAGAAAAGAGCTTGTTCCTCTTGCAGATATCTCACATACAGAACAAATGGTGAGCCACTGGCACAGGTTGCCCAGGGAGGTTGTGGCTGCTCCCTCCTTGGCCAGGCTGGATGAGGCCTTGAGTGACCTGTTCAAGTGGGAGGTGTCCCTGCCTGTGCCACAGGGGAGTTGGAACTGCCTGAGCTTTGAGCTCCCTTCCAACCCAAACCATT
>VWZI01011442.1:0-31241 GCA_013396835.1 Psilopogon haemacephalus
TTTGGGCTCAGGGTGGGGGCAGCTAGCCTCAACCCAATACAGTAAACCTTTTCAGTCACTTTGCACTTTAATGTTCTTTTTTGCTTAAACATGGATTCATGGTGGACTCACCAAATACGGCTTTAGTCTGACTAGCATCATGATGAACAAAGAGTTTGGTTAGCAATTTGAATGGCATGTCCTTTTACCTATTTATCAGTATCATCTACTGTCTTCTGACCAACAAGGGGGAAAAAAGAAAAAAGTAAAAGAAGTTTCTTTAAAAACCCCACCAAGTTTCAAGTAGTAACAGGTTAAAATGTACTGTTTGTCAATAAAAAGCTGGTATTTACTGAGTCTCTTCCATATAATTCAGTAAAAAAGCAAAAAAGGCAAATGTATCTCAAGCCAATCTTCTTATCAGACAGCCCCACATAGCCTATTTTCACAGGAAACAAGTCCCTAAAAGAAACAAAAAAAATCCCCTTGTTTTCTAATCACTATTTATGATGTTAAGGAAGTACCAGAGCCCTTAGCAAATTTTGTTTTCAGATTAAGATTTTCTTTTAACATTGTCCTTCAAAACAAGTCTGTGCAGGGAAAGTTTAGACCCAAACTCAGCAGCAGTGATAATACACTCAAGATTTTTCACATTAATTGTAAATCTTTCTTTACAGGCTTATGATGCTAGTCATGGCTGAACATGGATATTCTCCACATACAAGAAAATGATCTACAAAAATTCCCAAAACTATACTGTCAATTTTATTTAAATGTTTCCAATTCAAATATGGAGTGCTAAAGTTGCTTAAAATACAAAGAATAAAAGCATGGTTAATTTTAAAAATTACAATTTCCACCTAAACCATGTCACATTTGTGACAAGATATAAACTGCTGTTCTTTTTTTTGGCAGCTTAGTACTCAATGAAGCATATAAGTATCAATAAAGGGTTTATTAAATTAATTTAAGGCAAATTGTATTATTAATTTGTTATTCAAATATGTGAAAACCTTCCTAAATCAAAGCCATAAGTAACACCTAGCTAATTTATAAGATCCCCACTGAACTTTTAAAAATATTTTAGAATTGTTTCTCTGCTGCTGCTGTATTTGCTGTCATAAATACATCTTAAATTTTTTACCACTTGAAAGGAAATTCCCACTATGAGACCACATAAACACATGAAGTTTTAAGACTTTCATATTTGTTGAAGCTATTATTTGTAATTTTTGCATGGCATTTTAAAATACAACTTCTAGAAAGAAACTTACCAAATCCCTCAATTATAGTATGAAAATTCTGAGGCTTCTTATTACCACTGTTAAAAATGGGATGCAAGCACATACTATCTATCTTTAAACCTCTCAAAACATTGGATTTCTATACTTACAAATTCATATGTAGACCACAGGAAGAATAGCTTTTATATTAGGATTTCTGTACTCTCAGAGTTGTATGTGCACCATAACTGCAAAATTTGTGATTTGGTTATGGGGTATTACTTATATTTTAAAAAGCTTCTATTCATTCTATGGGTTGTTAGTGCGATGGTTTGAGAGCTACCCACCCCACGCACAATGAATTCACACAGACTAGACTCAGCCAGCTGGAATTTAAGGAATGAAGCTTTATATTCACAGCATAGCACAATTTACAAGCAGATATTTACAATATATTAAAAATATTTACAGCTATGTACAGAAATATACAAGCTAAAATAATACAGAAACACAATACCCCTCCCAGAAATCAGAGTGCCCAGGAGGGGCTCCCAACCACCTTCTACCTTCTTTCCACTACCCTTTCTTATCCCAGAATCTGCTTTACACGAAAGGTGAGTTGGAAGGATCCACCGGGGGGGTTAGAAGCAGAATGATTAGTTGGGTTACCCAAATCCAGCTAGAAGCCAGAGAGAGAGACAGACTGACAGACAAACTCTTATCTATGTTTGTGTTCTTGTTTTTATACATCTCAGCAAACCTATGAGTGAAACAGGCATGACAATATTTTTCTTTTCACAGCCTATAATCTATTTTTTCTCATTAAAATGTTCCAATTAGCCTCAAACCAGCACAGTTACCATGACAATCATGACACCAACTAAAGAGCAAAGTGCATCTTCTCCAGCAAGTTTTATCAGCATGCATTGATCAGAAGAACAAGTAAAGGTAGAGTACAGGGTTCTCTTTCTTTCATCAAAAGAAGGTTATTAGCAGCTTTTGAGCCTCACTTTATAAAGTGAAAAGGCAGTTCCTAGTAGATCACACAGAACCACAGGTTAGTGGCTGGAAGGGATCTTGAAAGATTATCTAGACCAACCCTCCTGCCAGAATAAGATCACCTATACCAGATCACATTGGAACACATCCAGGTGGGTCTTGAACATCTCCAGAGAGGGAGAATCCACAAACCACCCCCAACCCCAGTGTTCCTGTCTTCTGTAACCCTCACAGGGAAAAATTTAATCCTCATGTTTACATGAAACTTCCTGTGCCTCAACTTCCACCCATTGCCCCTTGTCCTGTGTAGTAGTTTAGGCAGCTACCTGCCCCTCCCACCTTTTATAAACCCCGGGCTAGAACTCAGGACAATGGAAGTTAATAAATGAAGCTTTATATTTACAGCAATGCACAATGTACAAGCAAATATTTACAAGATATTACAGATATTTACAGATATACACAGTGAAAAGGTAATACAGACACCATATTCGTCCCGGAGACCAAAATCCCCAAGAGAGGGTAACCAAACCCCCCCTACCACCTTTCCCCACTTCCCCAGTCTTATCTCACCACCAGTTGATGCTGCAGATAAGCTGAAGATCGGTCAGAGGGATTAGTGATAGAAAGGAATTAGGAATTTTACTCTGAATTAGCTAAAAGACACAGAGACAAAAAGGAGAAGCAGCCGCAGCGCCGAACAGACAGAAACAGTCTGCTAATCTTAAAACAACTTTTTTTTCTTTCCTCAGTAAAACTCGGTGAAGTGACACACTGTGTTTATCTCTCTCAGCCAATAGGCTCAGTCAAATCCTCCAATTAGCTCAAACCAACACACTGAGCAGAGCTTAAAAAGAAGGAATGTCACGCCTGGCATAAAGATTCATGTATCCAAATGATACATCAGAATTTGAAAATGTGAAGTATGAAAAAGTATGACATTTTAATCAGAGAATAAATATAACTTAGAGTAAACCCAGAATTACTGAAGTTGAATACTTTCAGCATATCTTACTACCACGTAAGGCAGAATATGCACAATGTACTTAGAAAATATAAACCTGCCAGTTAAGAGGAAAGAGAAGAGCCCTCTGCAACACCACTACAGGCTGTGTTAGAGAGCTCTGAATCACACAGAGATTCAACAACAAAAATTTACTCCACAACTAACAGACTGGATTAGTTTGTAATTGCATTCTGCTTATTAATTTTTCCATGTCTTCATGGCCTTCCTCTGGACCCGCTCCATCAGGTCCATGCCCTTCCTGAATTGAGGAATCCAGAATTGGACTCTGTACTCCAGGTGAGGTCTCACCAGACTGAATGGCAGAATCACCTCCCCATATGTTGACCACACTTCTTTTCACAGAATCACAGAACCATTCAGGTTGGAAAAGATCCTCAGGTTTACCAAGTTCAACTGATATCCCTACTTTTAAACACTCTAAACCATATCCTCAAGCATCATATCCAAATGACTTTTAGACACATCCAGAGTTCGTGACTCAACCACCTCCTTGGGCAGCCCATTCCAAAGCCTGACCATTCTTGCATTGAAAAAAAATTTCCTAATGTCCAGTCTGAACCTACCCAGTTACAGCTTGAGGCCATTCCCTCTTGTTCTATCACTGTGAGAAGACACCAGCAGCAGCATCTCCACAACCTCCTTTCAGGTAGCTGTAGACAGCAATGATGTCTCCACTTAGTCTCCTCTTTTTCAAGCTAAACAGCCCTGTCTGCTTCAGTCTCCCAGATTTATTTTCCAGGCCCTTCACCAGCTTCATTGCCCTGCTCTGCCACTGGCCTTCTAGGCTGCAAGTGCACACTGCTGGCATGCTAGAAACAAAAATGTTTCATACCATTGATTGTAAAAGCTTGTGCTAAGTTACATTTGACTAAAAGCAGTACAAATATTCTTAAGTGTAGTGGAGAACTGCATGCTCTGCAAATCTGCTGTTGGCAGTCAGTGTTAAGAAAGTGGCAGGACCATATAGCTCTGTGAAATGAAGTGGCAGAATGCTGTTAGACAAAAACAGCAGCTAGTACTGCTAGGACCATTGTGCAGGGTTAAAGTCACTCACAAAGACCAGGTATGAACAAGTCAGATATGAACAAAAAAAATCAGTGTGTCCTGATCCCCTGCCTCTGTGAAATACTGTGGTGTTATGAGCTGATTTGAACAAGAGAATGAGTACAAGTTTGAGCAATGATCATCTGAAATCATCTAGGCTGATTTGATGGACATGATTTTGGTCCATCTACTTGGAAATATAAATAATCAAAGAGTTAAAACAAGGTTATTCATTATTATATTTTTGAAAATTCACATTGGGAGTGCTGTCTCTACTGGATAAATTTCAGTGTCACACAATTCAGCAGTAAAAAAAGTGGCAGGAAGATGAAAGCATTCTAAAGCTCAAATCATCATTGCCTAATATAAAGCATAGGAACTCAGACTATCCCTGCTTGTTAAATGCTCTAATTGCTGTTTACTCATTTCATTGCTTAGTTTGTTTGTTTGTTATTGATTTCATTGTGAAGTATTTTGTTGCATTTTGTGCCTATTGTGCATATGGTTTATTGTGCATTTTAATGCAAATGTGTTTATAAGAAGTGATTTTGAATTATCATGAGATTTTCTCTGGTTTACACCCTCCTCCCACTCCTAACAACAACTTTGCATCTCAAATTTACCCTGCTGCCAAATGGACCTCTGTATCACACTTGGCTAAGTGGTGAGACTCTGATGAATATACTTCTCTGCATCTAGTATAGATATATTATGCAAATGTAAATCAGAACAGGTCTTACAAACATTGACATTAATGTACATGGATAGCAAGCATATCAGGGGTTCAGGAAAGCACCAATAATAAATCAAATGGACTAGATTTTAGAATTTGACCCTCTAACATCAAATCCTGCTGCTGAGGAGTACTGAGTAGTGAAAAAAAATCTGTCTTCATGCAGAATCTGGCAGTTTTATGTGCGTGAAAGACAAAGAATCTGGAAATTTAGTCTAAACTTTTTTAAAGCAGTGCCAAACTCTTATTCACTTGTCTACATCAAGCAACCAACCCTCCTTTTAGTAGCAGTTATAATCAATATAGGCTTGGGGTTTTTTAAGAGCACAAAAGGTGACTCCTTTCTCTGTAAGCAGTTTCTAAAAGATTAACTTGAAATCATCTGTGAAGACATTGCCTTGAAGATAGGTAATATATTTCAAAGTCCTTTAGAAGCATCCCATAATGGGCATTTAAAAAATAATTTGGAATATACATTCTGTATAAAATCTACAGCAACATATTTGCTGAGAGCTATTTGAAAAGTTAAATCATTCTAAAGCAAATTGTCAATCTGCATACTGCCAAGAAACTTGTATCTACAGATGTTTAAGTCTGGATAACTAGCTATGATGTTTTGTCTGAAAAAAAAAAAAAACCACCTGTTTAGAGAAGGGACCTTCAAAGGTCATGTAGTCCCTCCCTTGCCCTGCAGTAAACAGGGGCATCCTCAACTAGATCAGGTTGCCTAGAGCCCTGCTAAGCCTCACCTTGAATATCTCCAGACATGGGGCCTCAATCAACTCCCCATGCAACCTGTTTCAGTGCTCCACCACCCTCATAGTGAAGAACTTGCTCCTAACATCAATCTAAAGCTGTTCTTCTCGTTTCAAAGCACTGCCCCTTGTCCTATGACCTCAGGCCTTTGTAAACAATCTCTCTCCAGACTTCTTTTAGACCCCCTTCAGTTACTGGCAGGCTGCTATTAGGTCTCCTCATAGCCTAATATCTGGTTATCCCAAGATGTTACAGCAGAAACATTAACAGAAGTAGAAGAATATTGCTGAACTTGGATAGGGAGAACAACGGAACAAGAAAAATAGCTTTAAAATATTTAACATTACACATTGCTTACCAAGTCAAATAAAAATCAAACCAAAACAAACAACAAAACCAAAAGCAAACAAAAAAATGAGCCCACAAGCCAGTATTTCCTAAACTTTCACAAAACATAAATTGTTTAACTCTTGCAGTCTCAACATTTTCCTTGATATTTAAAGGCACAGAAGTGTTGGTCAATGGCTGTAAACAATGTCATACACCATTCTTGCATTTGATGAAATACCTTGGCCTGATAAATCAGAATACTTTATAATTTAATTGTACATATTAGACAAGAAGTGAGAAGTTTCCTACTCCTTGCATGTGTTTGAGGAAAAATTTGTAACAATCTTGTGGATTCCTGGAAAAGTTTGGGGGTTTAGAACATAGATTTTGTGTTTCTCCTCACAAAATGTGTGTTCCAATGATGAATCAAATGACAACAATTACAGAAGAGATTATGTTGCTGATGGTCAGATGGGAACTAGATATTTGGACCTAACCAACTGCAGGAAACTTACATTGACCTTTCTCATACTGCTCTGAAAAGAGTGACCCGAATCTCTAATTGAAATAAAGTAACTGTAGTATTTCAGCATGAAGAATCTAGCTGCAGTGATCACCGTCTTTTCATTTCTTTTCTTTCTTTCTCCCTTTCCCTAGGGAATTAGGTACAGGTCATGGACTCATCTTTGCAATGAAATGGTTATTTTAGCATGAGAAACCTTAATTACATTGACTAGTGCATTGTTATGCCACCTGATTCATGAAACATGCTTCTCCTAGAACCTGGATGGAGCTCACCAATGCATTTATTAAAAGCCACTACATGTTAATTGCATCATCAGTGATAAGAATGCATACTGTGTACCAGATTCACACTGGCATTACAATATGATAAAATCAAAGGCATTTTGGTATAACGACAATAAATCCAGGCCCTATAATTCACTGTTGTTTCGTACATGGTGAGATCATTTTTAAAAAGGTGTGCTTTAGGACACTCATTTCAAGTTCTTGCATTCAATGCCTGCTATCAGCTAAGAATTTTTAGAAATTTTATATGTATTGTAACACATTTTAGTATTGAGTTCTAATTCCAAATTACTTCTGCTTGATTAAATTTTCTCCTGCAGCCTGTCTGTCTCACTGATGTGTCTGACTTAGTAGCTGGGAAAGAAGTGTCCTCTATCAATCAATTATAGTGCTGAATCTGAAAATGCTGACTGGGCACCTCAGAGGGCAAGCAGGCTGCTGATAGCAGTCAAGGGAAGTTAAAAAAATCCAATGTCTGCTAAATTACTTTTTTTTAACATGTCTGCTAAATTGAATTTTAAAATATATCCAAAGATTCATCAGGAATAAAAACAAAAAAACAAAAACAATTTTCCTCAAACAAATGTATAGAAAAAAACCACTAACCTGAGATTGGCACTTACAAAATGAAAGAATTTTATTACCTCTGTTGAACAATCACAAAAAAATCCAAGGGCAATGTGTTTATCTTCATATCATATGTAAAAAATATTTTAAACATTTACAACCATTCAAAAGTTTTTTAAAAAAACAAATTCTGGCAGATTGTATCTTGGGCTGCATCAAGGGAATTGTGGCCAGCAGGTCAAGAGAAATTAATCTTCCTATTTGTTCTTGTGAGACCCAATACTGCATCCAGATGTGTGAACACTGCATCCAGTTCTGGTGTCACTGTCATATGAAGGACTGCTGGAGCAAGTCCAGAGGAGGGTCACAAAGATGATCCAAGAGCTAGAACACCTCTGCTATTAGAACTGGCTGAAGGCACTGGGATTATTCAGCCTAGATAAGAGAAGATACTGAGGGAACCTTTTAGCTGTCTTCCAATACCTGAAGAGATCCTACAGAAAGGCTAGAGAGGGACATTTCATAAGCATATCTAGCAATAGGACAAGGGGGAATGGTTTTAAGATGAGGGAGAGTAGTGTTAGGCTGGATCTTAGAAAGAAGTTCTTCAATATAAGGTTGGTGAGACTCTGGAATAGGTTGTGCATGGAGGCTGTAGAGGCCTTCTTCCTTGGGGTGTTCAAGGCAAGATTAAATGAGGCCTTGTGCAGCCAATTCTAGTTAAGAGGAATCCCTGCCCATGGTGGAGATGCTGGAGTAGGTGATCTCTAAAGTCCGTTCCAATCACCTCTAAAGTCCGTTCCAATCTAAGCCATTCTATGATTCTATGATTGACAGAAGCTTTAACCAGCAATAATGTTCCAAGATTAAAGCCAATTTCCATGAAGAACTGCAGGACTTTCCATTACAATGAGACAGTCATTATTCACTTTCATTGTCTATTATTTAGTTTAAATGTAATATGTGTGCAGATTTTAATGTGTAATAAATATATGTCCACGTATAGTAATACTAGCTGCAGACCTATACATCCTGTCCTAAATATATAAAATTATTATTCTAGGAAACAACAGAAATTTGCCTGTTTAGGAGGGGAAAATCACATCTGTTCAACCTCATTTTCCTGGTGATGAATAAAGTCTTCACTCTTCACTTGCAAAACTATGCAAAATAACTGGTACTAGGAATGTCACATGTGATTATTGAACTTAGTTTTATTTTGTTTGTTGTTTTATTTTGTTTGTTGTTGGTGTTGTCTTTTTTTTCTTTTTTATTTTGAGATCCTTCTTTCCAAGCCATATTTCTGACAATATTGGCTTCTTTAGTAAAATGTGGGGAGCAACCCCAACAAAGAAGAGTTTGGCAAAGCAAAATTGCACAGGTAGTGCCAACAAAAAAGAGCCATGTAGAAGAATAGGAGCTGATTTCCTCCAAAGCCAATGATTTCATAATTGTAGCTCATATTGGCAGACAAATTCAAGATGTCATTTAGCAGTGCTTTGTCAAGGTTAATGAATATGCTTGTCTCTGGTTAGTTAGAACAGCATCACTATGGATCACAATTAAATTCTCACAATCATCTGTTGTTTACATTACACAGAGCAATGTGCCATTTCATAGATACAAAACTACCTATTTTATGTTTTGCCCTACATGCAACAACTTTTGCATACATGTGGCAAATAGGCTGCACTGAGTTCCTAACATGAAAATTCAAAGTTTTTAAACAAAGATTCTACTGAAAGGACCATGGGCCAAAAGCTGGGTGAAAGCGTTGAAGCTGAACTTCCCGCCAAGACAGTATTTTCCTTTTGTTAGTGTCATAATCAGAATACTTGTAGATCGTTATACTAGAACTGTGCAGTTCCAATTAAATCATTTTGCACTGGTGATAAACTCTGAATTTCAATCACTAGCTTAAAATTTCAAATCTTGTATTTTTCCTGAATTAATTACGTTTTATGTGCACACTGTTCTGACGAAGTAATCTCTATCAAGCAAAAGAGAGACTTTAAAATGTGAAAAACACTCTTTAATCATATGTATACAAGTAACCAATTATCTTCCTTCCAATTTTAAATTAAGTAAAGATACTGCATTCCTTGAACAAGGATATTCAGCTGCTTGTTAAACTTTTGTTGGCATATTTACTCACAGTTCTCCAAGAAATTAATTTCATTTTCATACATGCTCACAGGGATCACACTTAAAATCAACAACAGTTCTTGTCGAAATCAAAGAGGATTTGACTCGGGCTTTCTGTTGAATAGTTTCTAGCATCTTATTTTATAAATCACAGGGATTTATGACAACAAAATTAAGATCATAAGGTAATAATCTTGCAAATCAGGTCTTTACTTCCAACTGACAGCATTATACACTCCTACATTACTTGGCCACATACATTCATTACTGCACTGTTTTAAGAGACATTAGGAATCCATAATACTATATCGATCAAGATGAGTTATCAGAGATGAGAAAATACAGAGCCTGATTCTTGTCTATGATCAGAAATCAAACTGAATTGTAGCTTATAACACACTTAAACATTAATGTGTTTGTCCTGATGTTACCAAAGCCTTTAGTGGATAAGTCAGTTTGAGGGAAAAAAAGCACACAAACAAAAATCAATCAAAAAAAATTGCTAACAAACAAAATACCCTAATTTCATACAGTATATACAGTAAAGTGCAGTAATTCACACTAACAGGAAGTTCCTTCACAGATAACTGGTTTATCATTTATTATGGTAAGTGAACAAGGAATCAAAACCAGAGTTATGCTTTTGAAAATGCACTTTATTCATTTGTTTGACAAATATAATTTTGTTATGATAGTACTTCATAGTGTGCTTGCAAATGTTCAACCATGCATTTGACAAAAGCCATGTTCTCTGAGTTAATGCAAAACTCCATTAAAATAGTTACAGCATCTTCATCCGCAATGTGGAAACATTTCTAGTCTGCTAAAGTATTCAGGCTAGTACTAAGTAATGAATTATGAAGACTTCAGCAAAATAATGTATTTGCTCAAATATATAGTCAAATATATAGTCAAATACATATTTGACTACTAAAGTATTGAAACTCACTTGTTTTTCACCTACCAGTGGGAGAACTTGTTCATTTACCTTGAAGACTGTAATTTAGTCTGTGTGTTCCCTACAATATTCTCAATCTTCCCAATAGAAATATGTTAACGTAGCTCATTTTCCACTGTGAAACCCTTCCTAAACCAAGCATGAGTACCTGAGCATACCTGCACTTGTAAGCACCAAAACCAGAAGAATGGCTGAAAAAATATTGAGTTCTTGCTAGGCAGGACAAGTTAAATAGTTTTTATTTAATATGAAAGTTTTTCTGATAGCAAAAGAGAATAGAGGTCTGACGTTTTCTCAGGGAAAGTTTGAAAACATGACTATTTTTTCTCTTCTCAGAGTTTTTCACTTCCAGATGGAAAAAGATAGCAAACAGAATGGCAGAAAGCAGGCACATATAATGAGAAAAAGGCCACATGTTTTTCTACACTTACAATTAATTTTTTAAATGTCTAACTGCTGCAAATTTTTTTCCAAGGATGTCACTGGCATCCAAACTACACAACATTCCTATAGTATAGGGATAAGGCATTTTAAAATGAAAGGACAAATTAAACATTGAAAATAGTTTCCTTTTGTTCCATATCTGAAAGGTGATAAACACTTACTTTTTAAGTTGTCAGTCTAATTTATTACATTTTCTCATCTTTGCTACAAAGTACAATATATTTGCATCCACCTGAAATTTCTAGTAGTACAATTCAAGCAAGTGGACAACTAATACGAGCAATTTGATCACTCATTGAGTTATCCTTATAAATGTAAACACAACAAGGTAAAAACAGGACACAAAATCATTTGAATGCTTATATGTCCTTTGGGCATTTAAAAACAGGAGGGATGTGGAGGTGCTGGAGTGAGTGCAAAGGAGGGCAAGGAAGCTGGTAAATGACCTGGAGAATAAATCTTATGAGGAATGACTGAAGGAGCTGGGGCTGTTTGAAAAAGAGGAGGCTGAGGGAAGGCCTCATGGCTTTCTATAGCTACCTGAAAGGACATTGTGGAGTGGTTGGTGCTGGTCTCTTCTCAGAGGTAATTAGTGGTAGAACAAGAGTGAACAGCTTCAAGCTGCGACTGGCTAGGCTCAGACTAGAAAATGTTTTCACAGAAAGAGTAGCCAGGCTTTGGAATGGGCTGCCCAGCAAGGTGGCTAAGTCACTGACACTGGATGTGTTTAAAAGTCCTCTGGATGTGGTGCTTGGGGTTATGTATTAGGGTGAACCTTGTAGAGTAGGAATATGGGTTGGACTTGGCGATCCTGAGGCGCTTTTCCAACCTGAATGTTTCTGTGGTTCTGTGAGGCAAGAAAGCAAATGCGTGTGTGGTGCACATTGTCTATATGTAAAAATGACAGCATTTAGTGACTAGATATTTACAATAAAAGTACTTGGTTAAAAACCAGTCAATATCCTTAGAAAAATACTAAATTTACAACATCACTATCTCTGGCTGAAATATTCTTCAAATTGATGTGAGACAACTTGAGTACTGGGTTGAAGTACTAGAGTTTGGCATAGCTTTTGCTCAACACCTACAGACATTAGGAAGTTTATGCTGAACTGCAGCTTGTAGTCCTGATTTTGTCCAGAAACTCAAAGACAGAAATGGATTTTGCTTTAGTTCAAAAATCACTTCACTGACTTATTCAGTGCTCAAATACCTAAAAGATATTTCTTAGTTTGCATCTTAAACTGTTTTGTTAAAGCATGTAGCGCTTAAGCTTTGAGGCCTTTGAAGGCTGTGACCAGGGGAAAAAAAGCTATGTACAATGTGTTCAACCATTTTCACGTAGCTTCATTTTTAACTATGTTGATTACTATCAGCTCTGCTAGATTGCTTTCTAAAAGTCCAACCAAGTTAAAAATAAATAAATGAATCACTGACTAGACTCTTAAAGAAACACGGAATCACAGAACATTAGAGTTTGGAAGGGACCTCCAGAGATCATCAAGTCCACCCCTCCTGTCAAAAGCAGGATGGATCCCCAAGGGTAGTTCACACAGGACTGTATTTAGATGGGTTTTGAAAGTCTCCAGAGAAGGAGACTCCACAACCTCTCCAGGCAGCCTGTTCCAGGGCTCTGTCACCCTCACTGTAAAGAAATTTCTCCTCATATTAAGGTAAAACCTTTTGTGTTCCCGTTTGTATTCATTGCTCCTTGTCTTATTACTGCTGACCACCAAGAGGAGATTGGCTCCAGCCACTTGACACCTACCCCTCAGATATTTATAGACATTGATCAGATCCCCTCTCAGCCCTCTCTTCTCCAGACTAAACAGCCCCAGGTCTCCCAGTCTCTCTCCATAAGGGAGATGCTCAAGTCCCCCAGTCATCCTCATGACTCTCCACTTGGCTCTCTCCAGCAGGTCCCTGTCTCTCTTGAACTGGGGAGACCAAAATATGACATGGTATTCCAGTTGTGGTCTCACTAGGGCAGAGTGACTAGGGGAGAAGAACCTCCCTAGACCTGCTGGACACACTTTTCGTGATGCACCCTAGGATGCCATTCGCTCTCTAGGCCACATTACTGTTCCACGGAGAACTTTCTGTCCACCAGGACAAAATTATTGATCACAATATTTCAGTACTGACTTACCATATTCAGTGCAAGACCATGCACTTTAGAAACTACTACTGTGATAAGAAATGGCATTACCTATAGTAATCACCTGACTGTAAAACCGTATATCTCCTCTAATTCCCAATAACACTAATGCCAATGTTTCCATTGACGTCACTGGCACAAGGTCAGTTTCTGGCAGGACAAAGCTGTGTCCTTCTGGAATTAGCTGACAACAAAAAGGAGTCAGAATATTTCACCCTCGTCTAGATACCAGTGACCAAAGGAATTTTCTTAACTCAGCATAGGTCCACAATTTTTAAATTTTTTTTTTTTTACACTATAACAGCCACCCTCCTGTCAGTGCCATTACTCTGTAACAGGGTAAACTTCAAAAGCAAAGGACTGCAATTATGTGTCATTACAGGAACCTGACAGCAGCTCTGTTCTGTGTCCAGAAATAAAAGGTGTCTAATGTGTGTTTTGTCTTTAGGCCAGAAAGAAATGGGAGAGATTATGTTGATACAGAAAAACATGAGAAAATTTAATTTCAAGGCACAAACCTTAGTCAACAAGAGGTTAGGCTGGAACACACAGACACAGGACTACAGGCTTTCAGGGAGGGATGTGCTGACTTAAACAAGGAATACGTTACCATTGTTAGTATTTCACTCTTCCCAACAATAATTTTTTTATCTAGACAACTTGTGCATATCAAATAAAATCTAAAGGTACTCCTCCTAAAAAAACAAACAAACAAACAGAAAAAACCCCACCATCCTAAACAGGAAATTTTCCTAAAATTATGAGAAAAATTACATTTTCCGTTCTGAAAAAGAAATATGCTTTTGCAGTTTCAAAGGACTTCTGGAAGCCTTTATTCCCCTTTTCTTCTTTTAACAGAGATGTACATGTAATATAACTGAAATAAATTTGTCCCTATGGGCTTAATTTTCCATTTTTTCCTTATTAAAAAATATTCAAGAGCAAAAGTCTTTTTTTTCAATCATGTATTTTATCTTCATTTGTGGCATGGGCAAGCAGCCAAATGATGAAGGGCAAAACATCCAAACTAAGGAAATGCATTAAGTGCAGTTCCATGGATCTCAGTTGCCTCTCAGCTTTGTCTCCTGCCAATCTGGTTCACAGAGTACTACTATTCTTGATGATAGGTCATTTAAAACCATAATTCTATAAACTACACAAGTGTTGTCTCTGTCAAGAATCATTTTGTTCCTTGAAGACTTTTCCCAGGAAACTTTGCATTCACACCTTGTCAGTTTGCTATTTCTTCAGAGATTCCAGCATGGTCACCATCTTTCATAAAAAAACCTTTAGACATGAATGCATTAACACAAACATTTATTCAGAAAAAAATAATCTGTTCTACTGAAACTGAAAAGCATGGTGTGCAGGTCTGATTACCTGCTATTTTACCAGCAGCTTTCATTCTCAGAGAATTTCAGAACATCTTGCAAGAATTCTTCTATCTATGCTCTTCTATGAAACAGTTCTCCAGAGAGTCAAATTCAGCAAATTAATAAGAAATGTTTCATTTTCAGTTGTATTAAAGGTGCAGCCACATTATCAAATGCAGTGAAGAAAACTCTTAAATGTGAAGTCAGCAGCAGTAAATTTTAACACCACTTTAAAATCATCCACTAAAGAATAAAACAATTCAAGTCCAGACCACAGAGAAACCATTTTGTTAATTTCTTTTGCAATCTCCCTTCTCTCCACTCAAAAGAAGGCATAAGGAATCAATTTGTAACAACGTTCTTAGCTGTTTAGTTAGTTTCTGAAACGTTAATTCATTTAAATGAAGTGCATGTGAAAATAACACGCAAAACTCACATGGCTCTCATCCTAAGCTTTGACCAAATCAGGGAACAGATTAGGGAAAGAAAAATGCTCTTAGCTGATAACCTCTTTACTTGCTAGTGCACAGTTTCAATATAGGGTACGGGTGCTGTGTTGTTTGATCACAAGTAAAATGTGTAAGTGGACCTTCTTGTTCAGGAAGAAACAATAAGATCACTAACTCACATTAAATTATTCTACAGGAGAGAGTGGGACATTCAAATAAATATTAGTTACAGTAAGATCTAGCAGTTAAGCCCTGTAATATCCTTCTCTAGTGGAAAAACCACTAGCCCTAAGGTCCTTTGGGTGGTACAGTGTTATTAGGGATCATGAATCCCAAGAACAAGATCAAAAAACATCCCAGACCAGTGCAACAGCCAGAAGCAGCAACTGGGCAGAAGTAAAAGGAAAGTACAGTTAAAAGTTTTAGGAACTACAGCAGCAATCACCCAAAGAATGAATGGAAACTGCAATGCATCAGAATTGACCTGCAGCAGAAAACAAATCATCTGTGCACGAGTCAGGCCTTGCAACATAACTAGTGGCTGCCCTGTTCGCATGCAGAGCTAACAATGTACCAAGCATTAATGAAAATAAAAAACAAAGCAGCCACAGGTAGATGGGCTAACAATGCATTAATTAGGAATTTTCAAATTTTTCCTAATTAGTGTAATGATCAGGGAACAGGTAAGGAAGCTCTGAAGGAAGAGGGAGGTTTTTGTAAGAGTAGTGGAAAAGCAGGAGAAAAAACATGCATGCTTAAAAAATTTTATTAATAAAACAGGTTAGAATCAAGAATGGTTTAGAGAGAATCAAACTGCATTTGACTACAGCCTCCAGTGACAGGCAGAACAGCAAGTTTCCCAATTGTCAAAAAGAAGTGTGAGAGAGGAATTAAGGCTTCTGTGCTAGTTTTTCTAGGCTTTAGGCATTGTTAGAGGAACAGACAATGGGGAAGGAGAATTAATTTTGGATATACAGTCACATCTGGAAAACAAAGTCAATTTTTCAGTACCAATACAGAAAGGATAAGTTAAATGTATTCCTCGAGGGAAAACGTGTGAACTCATAAATTAAATGGGCCAGGTGAGACTTTATGAACAGAGGCAAATCCAGCATGAAATTAATTCTACCACATTCAGGGTCATCAACAAGTGTCAAATAAACGACAGATACTCAGATAGCAAATGTTCACGGAAACAGCGGCTACCTTCCTGGTTTGGAAACCCCAAAGTAGACTTCTGTAGTACACCTTTTATTCTAAAAAGCTAGGCCATTTCTTCTCAATTCAACATTTAAAACACTAAGGTTATCTCTAAGCTCACCAGAGGACTGTACTAAATTGGGAAGTAAGCATTTCTCATTTTGAAGGACTGTTGAAGTTTCATTAGTTTTGCTGTGCATTGCTTTACTAGGAGAGGGAGATAATGGATTACATAACTAGAGCATAACTATGAGTCTGCACAACTCAGCAACTGACATGTGAACTGACTTCACTTTTGTGAATATTTGACGAAGACACCCTTGCTAGCTATAAAAAGTTATCTCTCCATACAGTATGTTCTGAGAAGCAAATGAAATTATATTTCCTGCACATGCAGAGTGGTTTTAAGAATAGTCAATCTATGAACTCAACTGAGGTCTTTCATGGCTCTTTGCTTCAGGGCAGCATTAGAGGCAGGCAATGAATCACAGAATTGTCAGGGTTGGAAGAGACCTCAAGGATCACCTAGCTCCAATCCCCCTGACATGGGTAGGGACACTTGCCACTAGCTCAGGTTGCCCAGAGCCTTAAAAACTTCCAGGGATGGGGCTTCCACCAGGTTCTCACCACCCTAATGTCTAATCTAAATCTGCCCTCCTCTAACTTGAATACATTCCCCCTAGTCCTATCACTACCCAACATCCTAAAAAGTCCCTCACTAGCTTTCTTGTAGGTCTCCTTCAGATACTGGAAGGTCAGAATAAAGTCTCCTTGGAGCCTTCCCTTCTCCAAAGTGAGCAACCCCAACTCATTACTCTGATTATCCTCATAGCCCTTCTCTGGACACATTCCAATACATCCATCTCTTTATTGTAATAGGATTGAACATGCCTGGGAAGAAAAAAAACCCAGTTTTAAAACTTGACTCCACAATAGTCTATATACACATTCCTGCTACATAGTCAAACTAATTTCCAAAAGTTTCTATACATCATTATTACAAAAAGGAATTTTGTATTACAGCTGCATTTACAGTGATAGAATCAAAGAATCATAGGTGGGTTGGGTTGGAAAGGACCTTGAAGCTTGTCTAGTTCCAACCCCCCCACCATGGGCAAGGATACCTTCCACTAGACTAGGCTGCTCAAGATCTTGTCCAGCGTGGCTTTGAAGACATATTTACTAGTGTAGACATGACCTTTGGGGTCTTCACAGTGAGGTGGAAGGAAAATAAGCCATTCTCTGCCATGAGAACCTCTTGTAAGAGCCATCTCCATAAGAGACTAATAATTGGGTATTCTGAATTCCTTGTATACATTGCACTACACTTTCACTGAAGGGGAAAAAGGTAGTAGGGAAGGAGGAAGAGCTCATGTCTCCTTGTGTGCAGCTGACAATACAATGGGGAAGTTTGCAGGCAAGTTTTAAAATATTTTTTTCCACTTCTCATCCCAAGATTCTGCCTCCAGCTTGGTCCAGCTCAGACAGAAAGGTTTGAGCATGCTCCTCTACAGACTAAACATTGAATATTTGGTAATTGGAACTATCCAGTCATGTGATGCTTAGAAAGACAGAAGAGAGAAACCAGCACCCCTGTTTGGAAAATGATGCATGTGAATCTGCAGTAAAGTCAGGAACAGATTTTACAAAGGATATTTTCTCTAGGCTAAACAAGGAATATTTCACCTTCTTCATGGAATGGGAGAATTTCCCAAAAGCCAACCTGGAAAATTTCACTTCTCCGACTGCTGCAATTCAACATAACTAACATTTACATATACCAGACAAAATGTATGGTGCTTCATTTTCTAGTTTGGAATTTATCTATTTCTGTCAAAATAGGTATGTATTTTAATAGATTAAGCAACAGACTAGCATCTATTAAACTGAATATTAAGATGCACTCCAAAATGGAAAGTAATTTTCTGCAAACTCATTTAAGGCAATTACTGAGGAATGAATCCATACAACCTTTTTTTTCCCTTTTCCCCAGACTCGGTCCAGGTAAGCAATTTCACATGGCTTCTCTGTGACTGCTCAGTTACGTATTATGGCAAAAATTCATGTCTAAAGGTATCCAAGTAAAATCCTTACTTCAACAGCAATTCTTGATTATTCACTTGTATTAGAAAATAAATGCTACCAAATCATCCAAAATTCAAGAACAATTAATATCTACTATTCCATTACCTAAGATGAAGCTGCCTTTCATTGTTAATATACTTAAGAACCACAGACCAACTAGTGTATGATGGTATATGAGAGCAGGGATTGATAACTCTTATTGGGCAGGTGTTTAATTACATCAAGCAATAAATGGTACTTTGATAATACTTTTTAAATTGTTCATCATGAGTCCTAGCTGGGGGGTGGGGGTTAGAGAGAGAGAAAGAGAGAATTTAAATAAGATTTGGTAATTCCCTGTAAAATTATAGTAGTTATTTTCTTACAATGCTTATGACCTCCAAAAGATGGCAAAAACCAGGGTGATCGACACATTAAGACCACAAGACGTAATTCATAAATTGCCACTAACAAAGAGGACAAATTTCCTTTGCTTTTTACTTTTAAGTGATTGTTTATGAGACAACATTTGAAAAATCTTTCCCTTTAGATGGCCTGACAAGCTAATGCAAATAATCTTTTTGAGCATTTTTTGAGCCCAGAACTCAGGGACTAAGTTCACATTGAGAGAACCTTTTCCTTTTATCTAGCTAGCCCAAACCTCTACATATAAGGAGTTATGTGCTTGAAACCCCAAATGTCATATTAGCATATTTGATTTTTAGAAACTTAATTATTTTTATTTCTGCCTAAGACACAACTAANGAGGATGCATTAGCTGCTTACTTTACCTAAGATTTGTAATTAAGAGGATGAAAGAGGGGTAGTTGTCTCAGAAGAAGGTTCCCAGTCACCGTAGATGTCATTGGAGTACACAAGGTACTTCAGTGACCACTGACATTAAAGTGCTTTGCGACAGCTAGAGTACATAAACAAAGCTGAAAAGGTAAAGTCTCTGTCTTTGAGACAAAGAACATAACATCAAATTATGTTAAGTAATTTCAATTATGAAAAGATAAGAATCATGTTTGAAGGGCCTCAAGTCCAAATTCAACTATAAAACAGAAGAAAGGTGTTAGTAGACAGAAAAATTCAATGTATAAAGACAGCCTCTGCTTAGTTTAACTTTTAGAATTTGTAAGTAAATTCAGCTATTTAAACTATGTCTCATGTTGTGTTGAATCTCCTCTTTCATAATAAATCCTGCCCCTCAAGGATATCCATATCCAAAGTACCTAACCTGTAATGTAGACTATAATAGCCCTCTGTGTTAAGAGGAAGAGGGACAGAAATAGATACTGTATGACTAAATGCTGATTGACAGTTCCATCTCATGCTCAGCTCTTCTTAAACAAAACTGCAATAAAAAGACCTCATATCATACCACTCAAGAGATAGCAAAACAGTGTAAATAGATGTAACCCTGTGGAAGAGAAAAAAAAATATCTACTTTATCATTATCATAATACACTGAAACATTTTTCAAATACATTAGCCAGAGAACAAATTATTCAGTGTCTAATGAGAAAGGAAGTGTTCCTTCTCAATTACCCATTAAGATGCTGTTCTTAACAAAACAAAAGGGGGGAAAAATCACAGAGAAGACTGTAACTATGTAAATACCTAAAGGAAAATATTTTCATGGCATGTGGGAAAGAAACAAGAGGAAAACAGTACAGAGACAGTGACTGAAATGTCTGCCAGGTACATATCCAAGACAGCTTAAAAGCCCTTATGAAATGAAACCCAGCTTTTGAAGCTGTCAGAGTTTACCACCTTGATACATTATTGTACAAGTCTGAAGAATTCCTTGACAGAATAACTTCTATAAAGAGCAGCTGAGACACTAGGAAAAGCATAGGGCCTCTCACAAAATAATGGTTTATAATCACACACATGATAAAGAAATGTATCATCTTAGTGACTTGTCAATCACTCGTAAGTGCACAGGCAAGACAACTGCAGCCACCACAACAATTGGCTCTCAAGCCTGGCAAAAGACCTATCAACATTGCTGTCAGAAATAAGACTATTGACAAATTGGTACCTCAATTCTCTCTCACCACTGCCCCATTTCCTTCCTGAGTTTCATTGCCTTGTGTTAAAGCCAAAGAAGTAAGTACTAGGTAGAAACTTTCAGTCTATTAGAGAGCTTTAAGAACAGCCTTAAAATATCTTTAAGAATTAAAAAAGAAAAGCATGTTATTTCATTGCTTATTTTGTCAACCCTAAGTAACAGTATACTCGAAATGCTACTTTTCTTAAGGAGTTAAAGGCCCAAGGATAAATGGAGAAAAACAGATAGGTGGCGTAACTGTGAATGTTATACAAATGCTTTTTCAAAGGCTAAAAAATCCTCATCATCAACACTGCAAGAAAGTCTTTGAGGTACAGATAAATACGAGGGGAACCTTGAAGTGCAAACAGAAGAAAACATGCAAAACTTCTGGAAAAAAGTATAAAATTTTATAGAAATATACATGTACTTTTAAATAATGACTGGACAAATGTGTGAAAGACAATCTTACTAAGAACTATAAAAAGAATAAAAACATATGGCTTAGTAAATCCCTGTTCACAGATAACAGGATGTTGCTCAGTAGCAGTATCCTTGCAATGTTCCAATGTCATGTTCCCTAGCCATCAGTATCAAAGACAGCTTGATTGGTACATGAAACCTTTGGCCTGACCACTTCAGCAGGAGGACCAGGTAAATAAATCTTTAAAGACACTACTAAAAATCCTAAAGATGGATTAAATCTGGCACATACTTGCAAGTACAGTTACCAAAAAAAGAGAGCATTTCTATTTTGTTCCATTACCATCATGATTGTTTCTATATTTGATTAAAGCCAAAATTTAAATATTGAAACCATGATGCTTGTCTTGAGAAATCAATTTTACTGTTACTGTCATTACTCCAGAAGAAATGATATTGCCTTCCAGGGAGATGAGAGACATAGTAGATAAAGACTTGGATCAGGTCTCATTTCAAACTCTAAGCTTTGCTTTATAACTAAATTTGTGGTAACTGGAAATTGTTCAAAGTGATAGCCCTCTAATACCAACTGCTTACAAAGTGGTGGAGAGTTAACACAATCTCACTCTTTCCCACACCACCAACTTCACTGGAATTTAAGTTCATTAAAGATTTTGTTTAAGACATCTGTAGACAGAGGGACTAGACAACCCAGGGAGTTTATGGTGAAACTATGTATGGAGCAGAGAATCTAATTATCAGTTATTGTCAATTATCCTTCATAATTATCACCTATGCTTCATTGTGTGATCTTCCAAATGATGATCTCTTGACCAAAGTAGATACCTTATGTTAGCCATACTAAACATGAACCCAGAAACCCAGAGCAGTATATAAAGCTTAACAATCTAAAAATGAACAGAAAACCCACTTAAAATTCAGGCCAGACCAACCTATACACTCACTTATTGCATTATTCAAGGTTTATCTAAGCATACATGGAAACAAAGTTCTTTTGTACAGTTTAATAATCTGACAATATAATCTCACCTAGCCAGTCTTGGAGTCCTTCATCTACTGCCTCAAGCAATCACAACAGAGCTATCACATATCACAGGATCACAGGATCACAGGATGTTAGGTGTTGGAAGAGATCCAAAGAGATCATCGAGCTCTGCCAGAGCAGGACCATACAATCTAGCTCAGATCACAGAGGAACGCATACAGATGGGCCTTGAAAGTCACCGGAGAAGGAGACTCCACAATCTCTCTGGGGAGCCTGTTCCAGTGTTCTTTGACCCTTACAGTAATTTCCCCTTGTGCTGAGGTGGAACCTCCTGTGCTGCATCTTACATCCGTTTCTCCTTGTCCTATCACATGGAGCAAGTGAGAAGAGCCTGTCCTCCCCCTCCTGACACCCAGCCCTCGGATATTTATAAACATGTATTAAATCCCCTCTCAGTCTTCTCTTCTCTAGACTAAACAGCCCCAGGTCCATCAGCCTCTCCTCATAAGTCCTCTGATCATTCTCGTAGCCCTCCACTGGACTCTCTCCAGCAGATCCCTCTTAAACTGGGGAGTCCAAAACTGAACACAATACTCAAGATGCAGTCTCACCAGGGCAGAGTAGAGAGGGAGGAGAACCTCCCTTGATCTTCTGGACACACTCTTTTTAATACACCCTAGGATCCCATTGGCCTTCTTAACTACAAGGGCACGTTGCTGTCCCACGGATAACTTGTTATGCACCAGCACTCCCAGGTCCCTTTCCACTGGGGCTGCTCTTCAGCAGATCACCTCCCAGCCTGTACTGGTGCAGGTTTCCTGAATATATGATTTAAGTCCTCTAAGAATTATGTTCAATATGGGAGTTATTCAAAATTACTGCTCAGCAAACGAGTCCAAACACGAGATGCACACTCTGAGGTTTCTGAAATACAGAAATCTTGTTGCAGAAGTGTTCTCAGTTACATGGCAAAATTATTACATTTAAGTACCTAATGTCTAAAATTTAGCCTGTATCTGGGACTAAACTATAATCGTTGCTGTATCACCCAATGATTCCTCCCAAGCAGAGAAGGGGAAATTAAGAAAAGGAGAGGAGACACGCAGGTCTGACAATATAAAGTTGTTGCAGAGGGCCTAAATAGCCCAAAATAGGCCTGAACAAATCCTGGCTTGTCCAGATGTTCCCCCTGCTCCCCCTCCTTCTGTGCTGGGGAGAAGCAACCACAGGAAAGGAAAACAAAAGTCCTGGTTTCACCTAACATGGTCAAGCTTGGCAAAGTGCCATTCTGATTGGCTAATCTGTGTTCAAAGGCCTATTAGACTTGGGCTGCAGGGATAAAAGGGAGGAGCAGGTAACAAGAAGGGGCCACTACTGCCATTGTTGCTTCTGCCTTAGTGTGCTCTCTGTGCTACTGCCTCATCACATTCTGCCTGCCCTTCCACAAATTTCCAGCTGTCAGGAGTCAGGAGGAACCAGGTCAGAGACTGTACTAGAACCCCAGCTTCCTGAGAAAAGAGCCTGGCAAAACTCCAAAGCCTCTAATGACTTTGAAACCACCAACACCAACCCCTCCATGTACTTTGGGCACTCTCTGATATTATAATGCAGCCCCGGAAATTTGGAGAGACTATTTTGTGAGTAAACACTCAAAAGCCTCTTAGCAAATCTTTAGCAAAATTCTGTGAATTCTTAAGTGAATCTGAATACCTTTTGTCTTAGTGGCAGAAAGGAGCCTCTCGAGTCCCCCTGGTGGGCAAGAGGTACAAAGAAACTAAGAATCTCCTTCCAGTTTTAATATTTATTATATTATTGCTAGTTATGCTTCTTAATTATTCCAGATTCCCTGTTTATCTCCTTCTGCATGACCATGCAAAGAACTGATTATTATTAAAATTAGTGGTTGTGGTGGTGAGAATTCAGAATATTGAAAATTAATAAACAATATTAATTTTGAAAAAAAAAATCTCACATCAGTTAATTGCCCCTCCATTAGAAAAGTATATAAAGGTATATTTAGACAAGCAAATGTGTAGCAGTCACATTAATCATGATGACAATCCCCAGCAGCATGAAGAGGAGAGCAGGGAGAAGAAACCCAAGCTTGAAATCATTCATCTTCAACATCCTTTCCCTTTTATAGTGAGTGTGAGGTTTATGGTCAGGGCTACACTCACAGCCAACTCAGTTCAAATGCCCTGGATGACTGCAAGCTACCAATTGCCTGCAGCCCACAGCTGGCCTAGGAATCTGCCCCAGCAAAACCAGGGCACCTAATCTAGTGGATGCACAGTAGGTATAACACATCTGAAATGCATCTAACACTCCCTGTATTTGCATACATCTATTTTAGACTAGGCAAATGAGAACCTCAATTATTCATGAGCAATTAGACCTTCAGAAGCATTACAGCTTGCCCTACAACTGTTCCAGGATAGGTACTCTTCAAGATGCATAACCAAATTAGAGTTTAATACTGAGCTCCTCAACACTAAACATTGCTTCATCAAGATAAAAGGCTCACTTACAAAGGAAGCTGAAGTATTTTCTTTAAAATTAAGATCAACAGAGATATCTACACAGCTATCAAATCATCTGGCTTCACTTATACTTTTTCACCCTAATACCTGAATGCTACATTTAACTAGACTTATTTTATTATTATTAGGCTTTCTTCTTTTGAGCAAGCAAGTGCACAATTACTTAACAGAAATTAGCACTGAAGGAAACTTGAGAATTTATTCCCCACAGAATAGGAACAAGTATGCAGTGAATAGGTGATAAGACACTGCTATTGAGACTGAAAGTAGCCTGGAGATTAGTCTTGGGGTGAAAATGTGCAAGGATCAACACAGAACCACTTATAAGTGCAAGAAATGTCCTTTACTACACTACACACTCAATACTCAATTTGGAAGTCACCACAGGCTCTTTCCAGAGATTAATCTGACCAAGGTAGGTACAAACATTATTTTAGAGCAGTAAATGAATCTTGCAAATGATATATTGGATTATTTTCTGTGGAAATTGAATAAATCAATTTTTAATAAAATATTTGTTGTCTGTTTGATGAAGATCAATGCCTCAAGAAGAACCTTCAATGAAGCTCTAAATCCTAAAATTTATCCAAAAGTTCAATTTGATTACACAGCTCAAGCACTTTTCAGGAATGCAGATATTTTTCTCTCTTGAACAGGCTGACCAGATCCCAACAACCTGTGCTATATTGCTGATGCAAAGTATACATAACAGATCATAACAATGAGGAAAATCATCCTGTGGCCCAGAACCAATTTAGCACTTTTCTTTCCAAATAGTTTTCAGCTATGTGCATGGTGTTGAAGCTTATACTAGGTGACTGCTCTGGCAAATGTCTGGTCTGAGGTCAGCACAAAATCTCCTTCTTCAGTTTCATTTTTCACTCACTATGTGTAACAAAAGAAGAGCTAGAGTTAGCATTTTAAAGGACTTTGGATAACACAGTATTGGAAAGCTTAATCATTAGCAATGATTCAGTGCTTCTTAAAATTAATCCTTTATATATTTATTTGTTTTGATATTGAGTGCTTTAATCCTCTTTCTTAAAACTTAAACAAACCCCCAAAACAAAACAAAANAAAAAAAAAAAAAAAAACCCCCAAAAAAAAAAAAAAAAAAAAAAAAAAAAAAAAAAAAAAAAGCCCAGCACTGATGAGCAATCTTGCAAAAAGAAATCAAGGAAAAACAAATGCAGTTGGGAAACAGATTTCAGTGTCAAGTTTGCCCAAGTGTTGTTATAAATATCAGGAAATTAAAAAATGCTCTTAAAATGCATGAACATTATTTAGGTCTTTAATCTGGAAGGGGCATGATTGATTTTGCAGGGTGGAAACTGCCAACTGTACCAGTGCCTGCAGATGGAAGGGGCCGGCACATAGCTGCCAATTTCAGGGAAGATATTTCAACTACTCTCTGAAATGGATTGCAAAAGCTTGTTGTCTTCTGCTTGCTCCTCTGAGCTCCTGCTGCACTAGACAACCTAGGGGAAGAATGGCATCAGCCTTTTACTGAAGCAACTGAAGTCACAGAACATGACTATTTTAGGAACACAAAATAAGCAAAAAAACCTTAACCTCTGAGGGCAACGGGGCCACAAACTCAACTGTAAATAATAGTCAACTAAAATTAAAGAGTCTTACTATTCACACAATGGCATTTTACACCATAGTGAAAGGCAAAGCGACCTTTAAAGTGTAAAGATCACTTTTAACATCCTTATAGCTGAACAAAATCTTCAGGCGAGAAAGAACATTTTCTGGAAACAAAACTGCGCTATGTGAAATGTACTTGAAGTCCCTCTTGCACTATAGAAAACAGTAAAATATGACAAAAGAAGTAGACTAATTTTTCAAATAAGACCATATTTAAATCCAAATGCTCTTAAGTCTCAGCTTACTCATTTTCATAAATATGTGTCAGATTTGAAAATCTGTTTCTGGATAAAATATTTTGGATATACAACTTTTGACTACCACAATTGAGCAGCTCCAAGTCACATTTTTACAGCCTCAAAACTGCCTCATATAACCATTATGTTACTGTGAAGTGCCTTTTTTTTACCTTTTCTTTTCTTCTTTTTCCTTTCCTTTCCTTTCCTTTCCTTTCCTTTTTTCCTTTCCTTTCCTCTTTCCTTTCCTTTTCTTTTTTTTTTTCCTGAATCAATCTTAACATCTTTTGTCCTTTCAGATGGGTAGAAATACTTACCTCTCATCAATTTTTACCTTAGCTTTTCTCTCATATTTTGAAAATAGTTTCCAATGGCAAAAGGAAATTGAGTAACAGAAAGCAATTCTTTTAAAGCCATTTTCTATAGTTTTCTTTTTCCAAGGTTTATCTACTTCTTTTCCTTCTCCTCTGCTCTGGAAACTGTGCTTATGCCAGCACCTCGTTAAAGTGATTGCTGAGTCTTTTCCTCTGGAATTTAGCACCACTAAAGCAGGTTAGTAACAGAGACTGTCTCAAATATCTTGTGTTAAGGACAGATCTGAAAAGTTATCTGCACTGTGGAGTAAACCTCTTTTGCTGGCAGTGAGAATACTAGAATGGATATAAAGTGTCTTCAGGAAAATTGTCTTTAGGACTGCATCACATCAGAGGCATTGAAGTGGTGTTTTGTCACTGAAGCAGGGCCAGACATTCATCCCTGCTTTAGTTCTACAAGTACACACCGACTAAAGTGACATGAAAAGAACTCATTCTCCTCCTTTTAAGGATTTTTTCCCCTATACTTTTGCTTTTATAAAATGATCATTTGCAGACTTAATTTGCAGACACACAGAAATTAATTCACTGACCCAAATTCATCCCCAGTGCACAAGACTAAGCAAGGTACAAGACAAGCACTTTTGCTTTTGCTTTCTCTTTCTTTTTGAAACACTCCTTTCATGCTGCACTGCAGACTTGTGAGCTATACTCTAACATCATTTGTTACATATTTCATACTGTAGTGCCATGCTTGATTACATCAATCTATACAAAACAGAAACTGGCAGCCAGTCTCCCAATTTCTGCCAACTGTAAAGGTTAACATGTACGTTGGCATAATGTGGGTGTGTAAATAAGGGAATTTGTGTAGTCCTTTATTTAGCAATGTAAGAAAACATATTTCAGGTCGGAGATGAATAGTTTTCCTTCCCTCCAGGTGTCTATTTTCTATTTTGGAAATTTCAAGGAAGGGATTAAACATGCACAAGCACTACTTAGCAACAAAACACTAGGGAACCATACTGTGTGTACTATAACTTCATTTCATAAGACTATCATCACAAACTGCCAGTATTTCATCACTGCCAAGATGTCTTCAGAGAGAGACAGGAGAAGTCAAGGAAGTGGCTCTCAAGACACCCCCAATAAGCTCTCTGCCATCACTCAAACCTCCCATAAGATGAGTTCACCATCCTCAAGGATAATTATCAAATTTACTTCTAGACCAACAACCTCTAAAAAAAAAAAAAAAAAAAAAACATTTACCCAGTCAAGTAGGTTTATGGTTTTGATTTTGCACCTTCAAAAGTTTTTGTTGTTGAACAAGCAAAGACATAATCAGCAACCATCTTCTACAAAACCTGGCTGTGATTATAAAACCAAGCTATATATATTTCTGTATTTTTAGGCTAAATGCCTTTCTAATCTCATGCAGAAATCCAGATTTGTTGTGTCGAATGGAACTGATACAAGTTTTTCCCTTGGCATTTTATTCTGGAATTCCAGCAAAATAATAGAACAATTTGTCATGAATAAGTAGTTATTTAACAGTGAGGATAAAGAGGAATTACAGATATACCTGTTTCTTCTGTTCACAAGATTGGTCTTGTGAAGAATCTGTGGTCATGACAATTAAACTACAAATTCAAATAAACATCCACAAATGTTTGCCATGCTGATAACAGTGCCATGTTTGCCATTCTTCTCAGTGTACTTTACTGTATACCATTACTTTTAAACTATGGCAATGCATAAGGATAAGGAAAAAAATATTGCAAGTCATATGAGACAGACAGTAGCTAGAAGATAATTACCTTCAAGGACCCTTCTCTTTTGAATCTTCAGGATAAGGCTTAAGAATGGAAGAAAAATTAATAGTGTGCAAAACTCATTAAAGGCTGCACGAGGGTGATTACACCTTTAAGCTGACTTAAACATTGAAGGAATGATAGTCCAAAATAAAAGCAGTGACCACAAAGTACCTGCAACAAATGACAGTGTTAACACATGATCACCTCTTTAATGCAGAACAGTAGCGCAAGTCTCTCCCTATCAATATTAAAAAACCTGCAGAAACAGAAAATGCTAAAACCAAAGCTTTGCAGAAAAGTTCCCTCTGCGTCTATGACCCTACCATGAATTTATGCAAACAGAACCAAAGAAATTTAAGTTTTCTGTTTAATAAAGTACACACCAAACTATGTTATTTTTTCACCTGTTTTCATGTTGTGATGTGTCAAAAACTGAAATAACACAAATGACACTGAATGATAGAAATAGCACAAAAGAAACCAAACATCACCTTAAAATAGGTAACCACTGGATGTATATACCCAAAAGAAGTGATAAATAAGCTTTTTAAAGTATAATATATTCAAGCTTGGCATATTTCGATGTAAATAAAAATGTATAAACTATAGAATACAAGAAATAGAGAAACAGTAAAGTTGAAAGACTTCTACTGGAAAATGTTGGCTGAATATTATGAAGTATTATCAATACAGAATCACAGAATTGATCTAATGGAAAATACCTTGGAGATCATTGAGTCCAGCCTATCACCTAACACCTTCTAATTAACTAATCCTTGGTACTGTCTCATCCAGCTTCCTGTTAAACACCTCCAGGGATGATGACTCCACCACCTGTCTGGGCAGACCATTCCAAAGGCCAATCACTCTTCCTGTGAAGAACTGTGCCATTGGAGATCTTGAATTATATGGTTATATGCAATTAAATACAAGAGCACAAATCACTTTTTTTAATATATATTTTGAGCTGCAATGCCAAAGAAAACATTCCCTGAGGTGACTAATAAAAGCAGCAACTAAGATCCAACAGGAAGAGTCATGACAAGAAAAAGGAAGTCAATATGCAATGGGATTCCTAGAACAACTGATTGAAGACACTTGTAAGTTGAAACACTAATACTCCAGTACACTCATACTGGGCCAGAGCAGGAATACATTTAAACTGAAGCATTTAGTACTAAAAAATCAGAAGAAAATACCACTATCTGATCAATACTTAATTAATTACTTATTTTAGCATGCCAAAATAGTAATATATTACAGTTATTGTTTTTCTTCAGGGGAAGACTAATTTATTGAGGACAAATTATGCCCATCTATACATACACTACTGTAAAATTAATAATGAAAGCCTACATCAGATATTAAGATAGCATATGTGGAAACAGAGTCTTTAAAATACGGAAGCATTATGTAATGTAAAACTCTATTTTCAGTGGTGAATGTAAGCAGATAGTCTGAACCTTTTTATACCAGGAAATGCAGTTAACTAAATGGGATTTGTAAAGATCAGCTCAGAAACTGCAAGTACTGCAACTGTATATTTGCACAGTGCATACCAGAGCAGGCCCTAATATCACCTGCAGCCTCTAAACACTACTGTACTATTGCTCTTAATAGTAATAACAACAACATTCATCTTCTTGGATATAGCAGTTCCTATTTTTGTATTCAACAGTAAAGCTTTAAAAATTTCCAAAGCACTTTTCAGGGGTACTTTTTCTTAAAGATGAAAAAAGTGTTTAACCGTAATCACTATTGCGAAAATACATTAGTAATGTACACTTTAAAGCACTCCTGAAAAGCTACACTCCTAATACCAGGTAAATGATATATGTTTTAGAAACACTTATGAATACCTATTCACTTATTAGTCTGGCATGGCCTCAAAACAGTATTGGCTAAACAATAGTGCTTCTATCATGGTTTTGTATATGGTCAATCAAGTAAACAATATGCATTTTTTTGTAAAATGCTTAAATGTGTGCTTACACAGCAATTTATTCAGATCCATTATGGACATCCAAGTAAATAAATGTTCTGAAGTCCATAACTATATATTCAGTAAATACAGAGCTGCTTGTTTCTATAGAATAAATAATAAGTACCACAACAATACCACAATCACAGGGGTTTATCCAACAATGTACTTCACCACAAAAAAAGATCTCACAACTTCTCGCTGGCATTTCCTCTCCCCTCCAAGCCCCCATAATTTCTTTCTTTTGTTTTTAAAGAAAAGTGTTAAAGGGGAGAATGTTACCTTTCCAGAAGCTATTACTTTGAGAGAATACGCAACCATTATGAAAAGTAATAACATGAAAGGCATTTTTTCCCTTGGGAGTCCCTCTAAAACTATAGGCCCTATTTCAACCCCATCACCTTACCTTGGTCACCAACAGACTTAGATGAGTTGTGCAGTTTGGAGCCACAGTTTTACATTGATAGCATTTGTTACTCTGAGTAATTGCTCTGTGAATATTCAGGAAGGGAGTTGTTTCAAACTACAAATACCAAAAGAGAGCAAGCTCTTTAATAATCTGATGCATACCTGTGTGTGGGTGAGAGCTTGCCATTTCCAGCCGTCCTGAAAGCTATTTAACTCTATTCTTCTTCAGTTCATATTTTAGTAGTGCCTATAGGAAGAACAGTAGCCTAAAGGTGAAACAAGTAGCTACTACTCAAAACAGAACTGAAAATAGATGAAGGACCTTATGCTTTTTTTTTTTTTTTAGAAGATGGAAGGTCTTCGCAGAATATGAAAACCTGATTTTGGTGACAAGATCTCTTCCATAGTGGCAAAAAAATCCCAGTTACTTCTTCACTCTTCTTCAGTCTCTTCACCATCTCACATACCAGTTTGCTTTTCCATCTCATCTGCATTTATTTCTGTGTCTGGCCATTTATTGGGCTTTTTTTTTTTTTTTTTTTTTTTCCCCCAGA
>VWZI01011442.1:31277-63479 GCA_013396835.1 Psilopogon haemacephalus
ACTGACAAAAACACGTTTTGCTTTGTACTGAATCCAATACCTTCCAGTATTTGAAGAAGGATGAGGAAACACTGGAACAGGTTGCCCAGAGAGGTGGTAGAAGCCCCATCCCTGGAGGTCTTTAAGGCCAGGCTGGATGTGACTCTGAGCAACCTCATCTAGTGTGAGGTGTTCCTGCCCATGGCACAGGAGTTGGAGCTAGATGACCCTTTAGGTCCTTCCCTGACAATTCTGTGATTCTGTGATTCACAGGCCTTCAAGTGAAGGAGGTACAGCTAGAGAAGAACAAAAAAGGTTTCTACAGCAGAAGCCCCATACTTTGTAATGTATATCTTCTTGTTTGCACCAGAATATTCCATAAATATTTATGACAGGCTTTAAATAGTCAAAATAGACAAAATAAGGCTTTTGTCTTTAAGACAAACCTTCCAACTGTACCACTAAAGTGATGATTTTCCAGTTTCCAAGGCAGACTAGGAAGAACACAAAACTGTCTTAACCTCTCAATGTGACAGAAGCTTCCATATTGCAAGCAGCCTGTAAATTTTCAGCAGTCTGATATATGTAAATGACACCCTTGCAAGTATTGAAATTAAATTAAAAATAATGAACTACTTAAAGTCTATTCACGGGTATTCCTGGCAGGATCTACGTGGGCTTAGGAGAAAGAAAAATTTTCTAAATTAATAATTCACTTAGGAACAGTTTGCTCAATACATGTCCTATTTAAGTGTTTTCAAATGTACTTTTTTTTTTTTTTCACCAGTTCTGCTCTTTTTTAGCCTTCAGCCAGCCATTGAAGTCAGTTTCTAAAGGTTCAAAAAAAGGAGCTAAATGAATATAGAAATTATATCCTTGATTTCAGAGAGGCTATGTACTCACTAGTGTACAAAATCATGAGTCTAAGAACTTCAGCCTGGTTTTAGGGATGCTAAGGTAGCAAGCAATACAGACGAACTGCTTTCATGACACATCAGCATATTGCTTCATTAAAGGCACACTGTTTCTTCTTGATGTGCTGGGTTTTAAATTGCTCATAAGTACAATAATACACTAATTTTCAAAATTAACATTTTCAATTGCTTATACATCTGAATAAAAGGCAGGCTGGTCGTTGTATGTGCTAGGTTTTGTAGTTTTTTTCAACACTGTTTAATAAAAAATATGTTCAAGGGAAAATTGCTTTAGGATTTAAAGCAGTTTGTGAAGAATTTCTGTATTTCACTCTGAAGGTTTGTAAATACTGCTGTTGCCAGGTGAACTAAAGTCTATCTCAACTCTCCTGCATTTAGAACTAGCAATACAGAAAGTACATATCTTTTAAGAGTAGATGTAAGAGGCTATAGACATTTCATAATCTTTTTTATTGTTTTCATATAATCCATCTTAAAAATTAATTCTAATTTTCCCATCAGATTCTTTTTGTCTATTTTCTTGTCATTTGGCAACTTACTAGTTCTTCAGGAACCATATTTTAAGACTAGTGGCAATACTTCCATTGACATGTAGTCATACCCCAGATTTTATTAAATATTTACATTGTTTAATTTATGAAGTATTTGTTCAACTTAAGTGCTTATTCAAACAGAACCTTAAGCAAAGCCACATGCAGTAGCTACCAGTATAAAGAATATATAAACTGCAATAAGTAAAGAATTTAAGAGAAACTACTATGTGAACAAAATGTTTCTTTAGGGCATATCCTCTATTACTGAAAGTACCAAACTATTATCAGCAGTAAACTATGCTATTACAGCTTTATTAGGTGGCTACAAAGCCACAGCAGAGGAACAAATGCAGAGACTTGAAAGTTCAAAAGATCAATAGATAAGCAGCATGTTACATGATAGCTGAAATGAGATCCTCTGAGAAATGAATCTTGTGCCATAATAAGCAAGTAACCCTGTGCGATTTGAGACCAACCTTAATATAGTATTAGGCTCAAGGTGCACAATCTGTAAAATGCTGGAAAATAGAAAATAAAGGTAGCATCATCAGATCAGTTTGCTGATATGAGAGATCTCTTAGGAAGCAAATCCTCTTCCACTCTTAAAGACAAAGTAAATATAATAAGGAACAGAGGAACACTTTCTGTTGTGACATAAGACATTACCTACTCTATCTATTTTTCATCTTTTTTTTTTTTTTAGGTGTCTGGTAGTTTAACACAGGTACAATAACAAATACTTTATACAGGATTATGATTTTATATACAAAAGGAATCAGAGTGTGGATGACAAAGAAAAGGAAAGAAAAAAGAGGGAAGGGAGGAAAAATAAGAAGAAAAAATAGAAGAGGAAAGAAGAAAAAAGAAGAGGAAGGAAGAAAAAAGAAAAAAAAAAAGAAGTTCAGTCTTTTCTTAGCAATTGTCAGATGTCACACTTGGTTTTTACACATTTCTTCAGTAATTCCAGGATTCCACTTCCTGGCAGATGTCCAAGCCGCTCTTGTCACATTTTCAGGTTTCTAAAATGCAGAGCAAGGGATCATTGGGCATGCACCACTTTATCATTCTTTAAAGACATGGTAGATCTCATGCAAATTTGCTGTACACACAGCTGATCTATTTTGGTGTCACAAATCCAGTGCACATCAGGCTCACCATGCATACAAACGCATTCTGTCTTTAACTTCCCAGAAAAGATAACTACTTATGAAAAATCAAATGATGGGTAGTTTATTAGTCTGTGATATCTGTATACAAAGATACAGGTAAGGGTACAAGGCTAAAAAAAATAGAAGAGAATATTTATAAGTCAATACCTCAGAATTATCTGTCTGTTAAAGGGGGGGAAAAGCAAAGTTAATCAAAACTGGGGTTTGGTTTTACTGATTTAAAATATCAGTCAGTCAGATTATTAATCTACATAGTCAAAAGTTCCCATCCAGTGACAGAACAATTTAGAAGTAAAAGTAAGCCATTTCTGCTAATAAAAAAGAAGTTTAATAATTAAAATGTACAGCAATGCAATTGCATCTATTTTTTCCATTTCATAATATGGAGGGACTTCAAATATTCAAAAGACAGATTTTTCAGCATATCTAGATTTCCATTTATTCTTCCTTCCAAAACCTTTCCAGAGTCTCATTTTTTCAGCATGTTATTGTTTATCTTTTTTTGATGGCTTTGCAGAACTGCATGGACAGGAATTGCTGTGTTTCTCTGCCTTGCCCCAGTGAGAATGGGATATTGAAAAGATAGTCAACAAGGGAAAATTCTTAACAGAAGCTGACTTTGTGCTAGTCTGTACAACATATGGCCTCAGGTAAGAGCAGGGTATCACTAAGAAAGGCTTACTGAAACATGGTAGTGGCCTTTACACACCTGAGTGCAACACTGGATTTGTGCTTTGGTCCTTAAAGCAGAGTTATTCATCTTTGAATTTCCTTAAGCCATGCTTGTCAAGACTATAACAGCACCAGACATTGGAAGGGCAGATGCACAAAAAGGAAGCCACCTTAATTTTAAATCTACTTGTTGAAATTGGAGGCAGGGGCCGGGGAGGAGTGGGGGAGGGCGACAACTAGGGGGAGGGTGTGAAAAATGTCAAAGATTCACTGGGAAGAAAACAACAGATGATAGTTTCTCTCGTTCACTAAGTTGTACCTTGTCCTACAAAATACAATATGGGAATCTGTTACACATCTGAGGTAAACCATGAAACGTTAAGATCTCTGACTTCTGAAAGTAGGCAAATGACTGACACAAGGATACACCTGCTCTCCTCTTTCCCAGATGTATGATAGCTACCTCTCAGCTAAGATCATGCAGTCAGCAAAAGGGAACATATGCCTCTCACTCAGCAACTCCAAAACACAGCCTTGCATTTCAATGCAAGCGCAGTCCCAAAAGGTGTTTAAATTAAGGTGCTGGATAGTAAACTGGAGGAGCTGGGTCATAGCCATATATTCTCTTTTGTCTTCTGTTACAAAGGCGATAGCCTTGGATAGAAGGATGTGAGATACAAAAAGTGAAAAAACTTAAGGGAGGACTCAGTAAATACCACCTGCTAGACACCTTAAATCTATTTTAAGATATGTTTTCAGAGTGATTCACAAACTCTTTAAACTGTTATACTAACATATTTTTAATTGGTTGAAATATGACTCCTATGCAAGAATGCAGCTACATATAGTATTGGCAGATAGACTGCTAGCTCTGAAAACTTTAGACTTCACTATTACTACTGTTACTATTTCCTCTTTCTTATCTCCTGACAAATTTACTTCTAGAACATAAAGAAGTGAAATCTAATTTATCCTTTCTATTATGCTGAATTAACTGGACACTGCTAAAACTTCAGCTTCCCAAAGGGTGACACCATTCTAATTTGCATGCTAAGTAGCCTGATGAAGCTACACTGTATTACCACACAAACTCCTGTCATTTCTGTTAATTCAGTACATAAGGATACATACTTAACAAAGACAGTTCTCATGTTTATAACTTGGCAAATTAGTTTAGTACTGCTGTGTTTATACTATGTTGCCTCTTCAACTACGTCTATATAAAAACAGTATTTACCGAAGGAAATGGGAATTCATTTTGGTCATGAACTCTCTGCTCAAGTAAAAGTTCTGGAATTTAAGAAGCACTTAGTTGCTGCATTAGGCCATTTAGGATGTTTCAGTGTCTCAATTGACTGTAATAGCAATCTGCTCAAGTGCCCTGTTAATGACCTTCCATCTCACAGCAAGCTCAGGAATTCAGTGTTTATACTTTTTTTTTTTTTACTATAGCATGGACAGAGTCAGATCCGTCTTTCTCTCTCTGCTGTAGCAGAAAGGTGTAAACTTTTATTTCAAGCGAAAAACCCTCACCTTCATGCTTCTTAATAAAAATTATCCTTGGCAAAATATAGGGCAAGGGAGCCACTTAAAACTACAGGATGTTAAACATTAAGAAATATAGAATTTTAAATGTCACCTCTAAACAAAAAGGGGGGAAAAAGTGTTTGTATACAATGGCATCCATGTTGTGGTACAAAGCATCCCTAGTTTTGCATTATTGTTTAAAATGTATTTATTTTTAAGACATATTAATATGTGTCTAGACTGAGAAACACCACTACCATTTCCCAAAAATCTCCCCAGACTTTTAAAATAAGTAGCGAATAATATAATATATACTCAGAGGACTGAATCTTCAGTTGATGTCACTGAAAAATCTTCACTGCAGCCAAAAAATTCAGTCATTTTCACAGTTTTAACATGCCATCCAGAATACCTGCTTTGTCAACAAATGTGAACATTTAATCACCTGCCCTGCCATGTCTTCACTTCATCAGATGGACAAAGAGCATGAGAAAACTTCCCTGAGTGATGTCATTAGCATTTGTCTGCATTGCTTACATTTTACTGTGGCAGTCTCTCGTAGAAATTCCATCTACAATATTTTGTAAAATACTAAAGTCAGATTCTGTTTTTTTATCTGTCTTCACAAGCCCTAGAAGAAACCTACTTAATAAGGTTGGCACTGTTTGTTTCCATTAAGCGACATGATCCCATGAGCTTTCACATCTATATACTTTTTATAAATTATGGGGGAAAAATGGAAATAAAAAATTCTTTTGATACTCTCAAAAACTTCTAAAAGATGAATATTAAATATGAAGTGCAAAACAGAAATTAGAAGGTAATATCTTCCTCTGTTAGAAATTTGAGGATCTAAAAGACTTAGCTTGCTTTTAGAATTTTGGGTTTATAGATCCAGGTGACTAATCCAAGCCTCTGGAAAACATAAATTGTTTTATGATATCCACTCTTAAATCTTGCAGTGGGCTAGAGGAACAGTATCTGCTCCACAGCTATCACACAGTACTCATATGTCTTTCTGGACAGACTAGGGTTTTAATATGTTGCAGCATGTCAGCCATATGTAATTCACACAGTTAGAGCCTTAGATTGTTGGTTTAAAATCAACTTGGTTCAGTTTAATTTTCATCTCATTCATAGGTCATCTTAGTTTAATTAAATACCTGGTCTATTAGTAACACTAGGTAGCGAATGTCATCACTGAAGTTAGTGGGATTGTATGTCTACAGTCAGCCTTTGCATTCCTGTTGGAATGTGAATGCTGGTCCTTGTGTATTAATTCTAACATGAAGAACATGTAGAAAGGCTTAGTTAATACTAGCTAACATATAAACCACTCTAGTTAAATCAGTATTCTTTTCTTTTTAAATGCTCTTTTCAACAAAATGCTTTCTATTAATATATTTCTTAAATGTTTTGTGCAGATTTTCTTTAACATACTATGGAGAAGAATATCATATATTAATTCTCCTGTTTACCAATGAGTTCATCTTGGAGAAGAGGAGACTGAGGGGTGACCTTGTTAATGTTTAAAAATACATGAAGAGTGAATACCAGACAAACAGAGCTAGCCTCTTCTCAATGATGTCCAGTGATAGGACAAAGGGCAATAGGTGCAAGGTGGAGCATAGAAGGAAAAACTTTTTTCATTGTGAAGGTGGCAGGGCACTGGAACAGGCTGCCCAGAGATGCTGTGGAGTGTCCTTCTCTGGAGACATTCGAAACCCACCTGGATGTGCTCCTGTGTGACCTACTCCAGGTTGTCCTGCTCTGGGAAGGAGGATGAACTGGATGATCTTTTAAAGTCCCTTCCAACCCCTAACATTCTGTGTGATTCTTTGAAGCCTTTAATTCTAATTTTTAGCCCATTAATAGATTCTTTAGGAATACCCTTCCATGGCTTTTCTCATATTTATTTATATCACTGTGGAAATATGCTTCCAAAGTGTAGTACATTGTTAAATTTACTGACCACAACTGATAAGAAGGCCTTATAGAAAGGTAAGAAAATAGACCATCTGCACTCAAGACATTTGAGCACTGGTTTTATGAAGGGAAATTTTATTTCAATGAACAGAAAGAACCTGATCAGATTCAGTCAAACGTGGCTTTAGTACTATAGTACTACAGAGATGGGGTTCCGTTTCAGGAAGAGCATACAATGAACAAAATGGATTTACAAATAGAAGCAAATAGAAGCTTTCAGCAAATCCCCTCAAAAGTAGAAATCTCCACCAAACAAACAAAAAACTTAAGTAATGAATCAAATCTGTGGACATTTTTGAGAGTACCAAACCATTTTATGGGCACAGAAGTAAAGCCACCTTTACAAAAACCTAGGAAATAAACTCTGGTACTCTTGAGCACCATCTACTGACATTAAATATTTTCCTATTTGCAGAAATGGCACTCGGAGGTGTACCTGACTGAATCTTCTCAATAGACTCTGAAGCAACAGACAGTACTAACAGATTTGCTTTTACAATTTCTTGGCACAGAGAGCTTACACCTGTAACACATAGTCAAAGCTACTGTGCTGCAACAGCAACAAAGCCATGCAAACCATTGCACTGGTGGGCTCATCAGTTAAAAGCCTCCTTTAGAAAGAACCATGGATTAAGGGAATTCTTTTCAGTAACAAAGTAGCCCCCTAGGTATTTATATTCTTGGAATTTCCTGTAAAAGGAAATCTCTTAACCTTTCCATTTAAGATAAATGAAAATGCTTTTGATTTTTTTTCCTGTAAAAGTCAAGTTTGCTTTCTCAGCTCCTTAACTCTTCAGGAAATGCCAAAAAAATTTTCATTGCCTCATTTTAAAATGTTTGCCTTAATACTTCCAGACTCCTCCAGAAAAGCAGAGAACTCTTACTTAGAATATTCCTTCAGACTTCCTCACACAGCCATTCATCATCCTGATGTTTGTAGACTGAGCTCCATGGCAAAGAACACAAGCACAAAGTTCTTCCCACACTGCTAAATTTGACTTCAGGAGAGCAGGAGGCTTCTGCAGCTAAGAGGAATAGGCAATAGGTGAGCAGGACACTGGCTTGGGAAGCCTCCACAATAGCCTACCTTCATTTGTAAACTTAAGAACGGAGGTATGGTTTTGGAAGTTTTGGGGATTCATATTGTGTAGCATGGGAATATTTCTAGCCTGTAGGAAATTCAATTCTTTTAAAATACTTATTGGGATCTCTCATGACACCGTCAGTCTTAACTTTTGTTGCCCATGTCATCATTCCATTATTCAAACTTGTTTCACTATGATATTTATTCATAGTTTCATGTAATAATCATGTTTCCATCACATTTTTAAAACTGTCTTCACACAGACATATATCATGCAAATAACTAAATTTCTGACTTGTTTCTTGTAGAGTATTTAGAGCATAGCTAATCTTAAATCCTATTAAATTCATCCAGTAAAGTCATACTTGCTAAACAGAAAAAAATTACTAACACTTGCTGGAAGTTAAACAGGTGTTTGATTTTTGACTGAATTGACACCTTACACCAACTTTTTATGCTCTTTATGTAACTAATTCAATGTCAATTTTGGTTCTGTCCTTCAAGTCTGAAGGTTGCCATTCTTCACTTTTCTATGTGTACAAAACAACTAAGTTTACACATGTAAGTGGCTACTTGAAGTCACTTTTTTCATCAAGAAAAGTAATCTCCCCTTCAAACAAGAAAATAAAAACTGAGTTCAGAATGCAAATAGAAGTTGACATTGCACCATTTTACAGATATACAATAGAATATGTAATTACAAGTCAACATCAGGGTGATTTTTGCAATTGACAAGCTGCTGCAGTCTCTAGGACAAGAGAAGACATCCTAAGAGTATTCATAAGCATTACTGCATATAAAGCATTTATGATACCTCATTAAATTGCAATCACATCCTCTTTTAAAAAGAAGTATGTGTAAGTATACTTCCACTGGCAGCTACCTGTCTTTAGAAAAACAAATGCATCCTACATAATAAATTAAAGCTATACTACATAAAGTACTCTTAATAAGACATATATTTTTCCTGAGTATGACACAGCAGCATAAAACCAGAATCATATAAGAAAATCTATATATCAGCATAATGAGCACACACAAACTGGCTTTGTATGTGTCATGAGGCCAGGAAATATTCTAATGGAGTTATTTCACAAAATTTATTTTCTAGGGGAAAAAAATGAATTAATAATTGGAGTGGAATTTTCCATAAATGTTTGTATCAATTTTTCAGCAATAGAAAGTGAAAAACATTTATGCGCCACAGTCACTTCTCTCCCTGAAGTATCAAAATCTCTTTTAAAAAACTTGGGGTTTTTAATATTTTTTAAGGTGATCCATTTCTGAGAACAGCCCCTGGCAAGGTGTTCTGGAATTGAACATACAAGATTTCACCTCAATGTGAGGAGAAACTTCTTTACAATGAAGGTAACAGAACACTGGAGCAGGCTGCCCAGAGAGGTTGTGAAGTTTCCTTCTCTGAAGACTTTAAAAAATCACCTGGATGTGTTCCTGTGCAGACTGCCCTAGGTGATCCTGCTTTGACGGGGACTGGGGGGGGGGTGCAGGTTGTGGGGTGTGGATGATCTCTTAAGGTCCCTTACAACCTCTGATATTCTCTGATTCTGTGACAAGGCAAAGTATAAAAGTTTACATTTATTCTGTTTCAAATAATAAATCTTCTTTTACATTTTCTAGTTGCCAGACTGAATAACCCATTTCTTTATAGATATTTGAAATAACTAGATAAAACTAACATCATAACCTCTTAGTTAAAAAAAAAATAAAAATTAAAAAAATATCCTCCACTGTGACTTCTAATTAAACTACAGGGAGGCTTTCTGTAATGACTGTTGGTCCAACATTCAAGCTCCAGCAGCTTTGCCAGGAGAACAGCTGAAACTCCCTGGATTTCAGTCTGTAGGGTATCTATCTTGTCCACAGGCCTGACCTAGCACCCACTAAAATTCAGTTGTATAGACTGTACAAGGCATTTTATATATTTTACTCTTATTAATTTATTTATTTAGTGCTGTGGATCACCTGAATTGTGATGAAACTGGAGTATCAATTACCCTGTTTCACTGCAGTGAGACAAAGCTCCAAGTGACTAGCTAATACTTTAACTAAACAGTTAATCTATTCAGTTAATCTGAAAAGCATTAACCATATATCGCTATGTATGTCCTACATATATTCATTTTTCACCACAGCACTACCTGAAAGACACTTAAGTCTCAGAATCATTACATCAACCTACACCTATCCAAAACTTCATTATATAAAAAAAAGGAATTCAAATCAACTCAGTGCAAAAATAATCATGTTCTTGGCCCCTGCAAATACCTTGGATACAGAGACATTAAATGTTTTGTGCACGTGCCTACACACATATACTCGTCTAGTAAATTCAGCCTTACAAATCAATTGTACTTCACCTAAGTACTTCTACTCCGCTACTGCTGGGTGGTAATGAAGCTGGTATCATCCATTACAGCAGCTATCATTTCTGCTGCATGATCTCCCTCTTCTAGCTTCCAGTCACCCAGATGAGAGTTTTTCTCACTCAAATCTCCTCAGCCTGGCTGGAGAACCATACAAGTTGTCAGCAGTTGTCAGCAGCCTAGATGCTAATAGTTCCCTTGAGCCTGCATGCCCATGCACTCTGCTTTCATCTTTCTCTAGGGTTCAGCTACTGCCAATAATTAGTCAACAGAAGCACAGAGTGCAGACTAAGGAAGCAGTTAAGGCGATTCAAAGACCAGCTGACAAGCTAAGAGAAAGTCCAGCCATGCATTCTCACTACTTCCCTACTACTATCTGACCCCTCAGCAAGTAGGTTAGAAAGCCAACCCAACAATAAAAGAATGCAGTAAACTCCCTCAGACTAGCTGGTGGTAGGATTAAACAAGCACTAATGCCAGAAGAAGTACAAAGACAGGCTAGGGGAGATGGAAGTAGGAACATCCCTTTCAACAGGGTTTAGCCTTTTGATTGGCCTTATCTGCATTGAGCAGTGGGCTTCAGCAGCAACTGAGCAGATTTAACAGCTTTCTGATGCCAAAAGGAGCAGTCCCATTCTCTTCTCTCTCGCATTCCAGCTCTGGCATGTATCTGACCCCTCAGTAAACTGACTCATTAATCCAACAGAAAGCTATTTGCTTTTTTTTTTTTTTTTTTTTTTTTTTTTGGTTGGGTTAGTTTGCCAGTTGTTTAATGAATTGAATTGGCTCAGAGAGAGGTCAGAGAAGTACCAACCAACAAAGCAAGAAGCAGAGGAAGTGAATAGCTAGGAGAAGACAACACAGTACTGTCCTTTCAGCAGCAGCGAACAGGCAGATCTGCTCAAACAGCTCATCCCACTACACTCCCAGCCACCTGGCTGGCATCTGGACAGCTCTGGTTTTCCAAAGGAAAACAAATCAAGAAGGATGTGGTTCTACCTACCCAAATGGCAGTTCTTCACTTTGGGACTAACAGCATCCTTCACCACAGCTTAGCACCTGCTAGTTGTAGCAAACTAAAATTTATTGTCCAGCATATCTTAAAGGGCATACAGTCAGTCAAAGATTCACCAGATCTTTTGAAACATTATAACTCAGCTGCATCACCAAGCCTGCTACTTCAAGACCTGTTTCCTCTCTGTAGCCCTCAGCCCCTTGCAGCAGTAGGTTCAGAAGTTCTCTCTCATTGAGGGTCACAGCAACTGCCACTGCCCTCATCCATCTCCTCCTAGGATGGCCTTTCCTCCCTTTGACACCTGCTTCTTGTCCCTGTCCTTCTCCCAGTCTCTGCCTGCAGATGCAATCAGGAGTGGTTGTCTGATGCTCCAGGAGAAGGGCTGTGCTGCTGCTCTGACAAGACACAGTTACGGTTTATTGGATTACTTGACTTTTCCAGATTGAAAATCACTTAGTTCAATTCAGACCTGGCAGAAGAAGGGAAGAAGAAACATGTCCTCTTAGGTGGTCACCTTCATCAATCTGAAAATGTTATGAGACTTTGGTGTCATACCCCAATGTTTTGGGGTTTTCTTTATGAAATATTACATCTTTTCATCAGAGAAACAATCATTATGATGCTGCAAGTCCCCTCTCCCGGTATTTACAGAACAGAAGACATATTAAATACTATTTCTAGATTACATTTCCATCCTCTAAAAAGCTTTAAAAATACCATTTAAAAAGCATTAAATAAAATGGGGGGAGGGGTGGTCTATAAATACGTAGTAAGTAAATGTCAAGACCATTACAATTCTTTTCTTAAATGTGCTTAATAGGAAGCCCTGAAATGAAAGAGAATTAATATTGTGATAAACAGTTTGAAAACTGAAATCTCTTAGTTCTGCATTAACTGTAGGAACATATTACGAAGTTAGGTAGCAATCATATGCATAATTAAAGAAGTGATTATATGTATATTTATACCATCAATGCATAATCCTCGATTTGTTTAACATAAAACAGAACATCAAGGAAACGAGAGTTTAAATTCCACTTGTTTAATATGGAACGTTAAGTACACAAAAAAATTGCTTGTAATTTTAAAGTGTATAACTTGAACAAAATTTCAAGGTGGAAAATATTTGGGAGAAAGTAATGAGTGAAAAGAAAGGGAAAATATTAATATTATGCTTAATGAACAGAAATTGTAATAATTAAGGAGTGGTGTGTTCCCATTTCAAATACTTAAAAAGAAGGTAATGTCAATTATGAAGCCGTCTCTTCATTTGACACAAACAAGATAGATGTGAGAGTTCTTAAGTACTTACACACAGGATTTTTGGCTGGCTCAAGCACATCAGGAAACAAGCACAATCATCTGCCTTGCATCATATATGTCTCTGATAACGGCCATTTCAGCAACTTTTATTTATATTCAGGTTAATAGCAAGGTGTGTTGTGGGTTTGTGACGAGAAACTGGAGCTTTATGTACTATATATTCAAGCTGACTAAGAAGAGGTCTTCACCTTCTTTGTGCCCTTCCCAAAACAGGGAGGTTCAGGAAAAAAACCAGTGGTCTCACTGTAGAAAGCAATGAAAACACTGCCTGCTCTCACAGGTGTCTCTGTGAGCTGCTTCTTAACATGACCAGAGGAGCCATGGTCAAAGCTCTGTCATTCTGAGAAATAATGATCTCTTCTCAGCACTAAATTTCTTGGACGCAAGTGCAGTGACACCAAGTTATTGTAGCTCCGTGCTCAGCCAAGAGATGTCTTGACAGCCTCTTTTCGGTGGTCCCAATAAGATGAGGAGCAACAGGCTAGAATGTTTTACCTCAACGTGAGGAGAAACTTCTTTACAGTGAGGGTGACTGAACACTGGAACAGGCTGGCCAGAGAGGTTGTGGAGCCTCCTTCTCTGAAGACATTCAAAATCTGCCTGGATGCATTCCTGTGCAAACTACCCTAGTGGATCCTGCCTTGGCAGGGACGTTAGACTCAACGATCTCTGGAGGTCCCTTCCAATCTCTAAAGTTCTGTGATTCTGTGATGTTGCAAAGATTATTCCTTCACGTTTTCTTTCTCACAGAGTAGAGCATGCTCATTTATTTTGATAACAGCATTTACAGTGTTTTCTTTCAGTCTCTTTAGAAATGGTATCCAGCTGTCTTGAAGTCAGCCTTTTTTATATTTGATTGGCAGCACTCTTAAGACCAAATATTGAGCTGTTCTAAGAAGGAGTTAAAGAGCTATCATTGTAAATATAATGCTCTGACTTAACAAGAGTTCTGTGGTTCACTGGATACAGGAAATTATATTAGCCCATATTGTCAGTGTTGTATGGACTTGATAGGATAAGGAGTCATCTGTCATCAGAATTAAAGGTATTATAGAACTTTCTGCACCCCTAATTATATTGGTCAAGGAATTCCAGCTTTCCACTGACCCTTCAGCAATACTTCTGTGTGCGGATATCTACTGTAAGATATTAACAATCATCTCCTCCTGAGACAGGGAGGAAATAATGTTGTACGTAGAATGTGTGTACTTCCTGGTGAAGGAAAAAAAACAAAACAATATTAAGTATTTAGGTTTTAATTTCCTCACTATTCAGAATTTGTGCTGAACTTTTTTTTTTATTTTAAAAATATAATTATGTTAACATTGTAATACAGGAGGGATAGAGATGAGTGTGGAATTCTGATTTATGCAGCATGTTAATGTTTGAAAGTGCTGTAGCTTAGCAGTTAATATTATATGTATATTCAATATCACATAGTCATAGAAATAACAGGTTAGGGGCTGGAAGGGACCTCGAAAGATCATCTAGACCAGCCCCCTTTTCAGAGCACGTTCACCTATACAAGATCACACTTGGATGTTTTGGATATCTCGACAGGAGACTCCACAAATTCCCTGGGCAGCCTGTTCCAGTGCTCCATCACCCTCACAGTTCATGTTTACAAGGAACTTCATATTATCACAGGAACTATATTTCTATCTTAATGTTCATTCAATCCATTACTATTTTTGTCACAGTTACAGACAAATGTTTTAAAATACTTGCTAAAACTATCTAAATACCATAACATTTGTTATTTATGCATGTTGAGGCATTTTAGAAGAGCTAATAGCATATTATTTCTCTATGTTATTGAAAAAGTGTATCTATCAATTGCTTACTAAGCATTGTATGTTTCCTCTGATTCAAAAGTGTTACTCAAATTAGTCCCTCTGGTTATCATTAGAACTGTGAGAACCTGAAAAATCAAAGCTGTAATGCAAGTCAGTGTCAGTGACAGCTGTAAAAATGGTAAGTTGATAGAATTAATACAAGTGGGTTTGTGCAAAGAAATGCAGGCATATAAGCAACATTAACTAAGTTAATAAGTAGAAAACTAGGAAATGGCATTATGTGATAGTCTTGGTGATCAGTCATTACCAGAGGAAGAAAAGGCTACAAATGTTTGTCTTCATCTTAAAATATTTAGTACTTTAAATATTGAATGATGTAGAAATAGTGGAGTAAGCAATACTTTGTTTATGCAGTACATGTTAACAATATTTTCAAATGAGTTACTGTAGAAATCTAGTCTGTGCCCTATTATGACTTTCACTTACTAAATTTCACTATTAATGAACTCAATAGCCTGCATATTATCCTATACATTAGATCATTATCGCTTATCCACTAGCCACATGCAACTCAAAGTGCACTGTGATGGCATGGGCAGAGAAGACAATGAGACTTAATGTGCTGGTTTGAGGCTAACTGGAATATTTCAATGAGAAAAAATAGTTTATAGGCTGTGAGAAGAGAACAACGGTGATGTCTACTTCAGTCATAGGTTTACTGAGATGTATAAAAGCAAGGACATAAACATAGATAAGATAGTGTTGCTCTGTATCTGAGCTCTCTCCGTTGGTCTCTCTCCTCGGCTTCTATCTGGATCTGTGTAACCCAACTAATCAATTCTGCTTCTAACCTCCATCGCCAGTCTTTCCTGTTCACCTTGCACATAAGGTAGATTCTGGGATAAGACTGGAGGGTAGGGAGTAGGTGAAAGCGTGGTTGGGAACCCCTCTTGGGGACTCTGATTTTTTTCTGGGAGGGATATTGTATATTTCTGTATATAGCTGTAAATATTTGTAATGGATGGAGCTCTGGCCAGCCTGGATGAGGCTCTGGCCAGCCTGGTCTAGGGTAGGGTGTCCCTGCCCATGGCAGGGGGGTTGGAACTAGATGATCCTTGTGGTCCTTTCCAACCCTGACTGATTCTATGATTCTATGATTAATATATTGTAAATATCTGCTTGCAAAATGTGCTAAGCTGTGAATATAAAGCTTCATTCCTTAACTCCCAGACCCCTGAATCTAGTCCGGGTGAATTCAGATGTGGCTGGTGGGACAGGGGCGGGTAACTCCCAAACCATCACACTTAACCTGCAGAGCATATAACCCAAAGAGAGGTACTGCCAAAGATTCTACCAAGAGTTTGAGTTAGAGCTCTGCTGATTTCTTTTGAAGAGGATACTCACTACACACCTATACTCCCGATATTTTTTGTGACTGTAGGCTGAAATAATCTGTATCTCTTCAGAAGCTGTAGCTGTTGTAATTCAATCCACTTCTCAATTTTTTCATCATTCAGCCATCTCTCCTTCAGAAATCACTTATAATTAAGTATTGCATGATGTGATCTAGCCTAGCAAAATTGTAAGGTATTCCAAAACCAGTTTTACAATTTTTAAAAGTAGAGAACAACTCATGAGATAATTTCAGAAACAGTGCACTCTATAGCATGAAATGTCACCAGCTTGTACTTCTCATGGTGTAGACTGTTACTGGTTCTGATAACTCCTCCAGAGAATAAAGAGTCTGTACTACTTCAGTATTATTAAAAGGTCTTACACAGACTATAAATATTCTGTCTTTTGCTGACCCATTATTTTAGGCTGCATTTCTTTTGAGGAGAAAATAATGAGATATAACAGAATACATCTGGTTGGAAAAGACCTTCAAAATCACCTAATCCAACTTTCCACCCAGTACTGAAAGGTCAACATTAAACCATATCCCTAAGCACCTGGTCCACATGTTACTTGAACACCACCAGGAATGGTGACTCCTCTGCCCTGGGCAGATCATTCCAACATTTGATAAACCCCTTAGTGAAGAAACCCTAAAATCAAGCCTAAACCTCCCCTGATGGCACCTTGCAACCATTTCTTCTCGTACTGTCACTTGTCATCAAGAAGAAGAGACTGACCTCTTCTAATCTTGCAGATTAGCAGTAAATTAATAATTATATCATAAAATGTAATTTAATTTTGGTGATTAACATTTAATAACATGAATCACACTTCTACAACAATGCTTTTTATATTAGCTATCCTTGTCTTTTTATCTTTTAAGGAAAGGGAATCTGAGTAAGAAGAAATCTCATTGCAGGCCTCTTCTATCAAGCCTTTACTGAGAATTTTTATGTGATGACTATGGAGTATCCAGATTAGCAAAGTATGAACTACCAATCCTTCTACAGCAGTTAGTGAATATCAGTTTGAAGTTAAAAAAAATAGTCTTCTTGAAAAAAAAAATAGCGTGAACCAACTTATCATGGAATCATAGAATCATAGAACCATAGAACGGGCTGGGCTGGAAGGTACCTCCAAAGGTCATCTAGTCCAAACCTCCCCTGCAGTCAGCAGGGACATCCTCAACTAGATCAGGTTGCTCAGAGCACTGCTAAGCCTCACTTTGAATATCTCCAGGGATGGGTCCCCAACCACCTCCCCAGGCAACCTGCTTCAGTGTTCCACCACCCTTATAGTGAAGAACTTGTTCCTAAATCTGCCCTTCACTAGTCTCAAACCATTGCCCCTTGTCCTATCACCCCAGGCCTTTGTAAACAATCTCTTCTTGTAGATCCCCTTCAGTTACTGGCAGGCTGCCATTAGGTCTTCCTGGAGTCTTCTCCAGGCTGAACAACTCCAGCTCCCTCATCCTGTCATTGTAGCACAGCCCTCCTCTAGACCCACTCCATCAGGTCCACATTCTTCCTATATTGAGGGCTCCAGATCTGAATGCAGTCCTTTTAGTCATATTTCTTTTAGAAACACCATTTTGGAAAAATTCAGAATTGATACCGGGATCTAAAAATCTAGAAGACAATTGATACCCTCAGATTGTTATTTCTATTAAGTGACAGAATTCTGAAAATTATTTGAAAGGAACAAAATGTGTTCAAACTATTGTAAGGTAAAGAAGCAATGTTAATTGACATATTGCAACACACAATGGAGGATAGTGTGAAGAGTTACACTAAGTCTGTGTGAATTTGTTCGTCAGTCCTGTCACTTCAGCTTTAAGATGTGTTATCTGGAATGATTTACAGGTACAATGGACTGAAAAAGAAGACATCACCATTTCACACTAAGGAATGTTCCAATTATATTCTGATAGCTGTATTAGTAATTTATAAGTTCAATCATCTAAACTCTGCGTTCTCTTTTGCTAATAGGTTATGGAAGAATTTAGTAATACACTTTGAAAATGTTTAAGATACTGAATGTGATAAGACATCAGTATTTAACAACTGTGTATCTGCCTAGTATTTTGAAGTTGGAAGTGGTTTTTATTTATAGATTCTATACTGAAAATATTTTTTCATCAAACTGGAAGTTTTAAAGGTGACACAATGAGGTCACCAGAGGTGAATTGACAGTTGGCCTGTGTTACATATAGCCTAAATCATTTTACCTCATATATATATATATATACACACACACATATATATCCATTCAGCTTTTCTTTTGATAGTATGCATCATTTAAATTCTATACTACAAGTCAGACCAATGTAACTTATTTGGGCAAGTTGTAAAAGTATTAAACACATATTACCCAAAGGATCACAGGTCAGCACTGAAAAGATTCATTTTCCTGTACCAAAGGAAGTTTTCACTCCTGGGCTTTCTGCATTGAACAATGTAGGAACCCTTTAATAAGTTTCATTTTCTGAACCATCAGGAAACACTGCTGAGAACTACTGACATGTCCACCAGTTTCTTCTCCTTGAACGCCTTGTGCAATCTTATGAGAAGGGCAATGTTCAGCAGCATAACTCCAGCAGAAAAGAGCTAGCACTGGACTTAGAGGATATCTTGATTTTGTGAATGGCTTAAATACATGCAATCACTCTCTGAGGTAATATGACATCATACTCTCTAAAAATTACACCATGAAATGTATTTCTGAATAATCTGCATCATTCTTCAGTGGTTACTGTACTTCATTTTTACAGGAAGTCTTTGGGAAGATCTTAGAATCGATGTGGCCCTGGGCAGCCTCATCTAGATGGAGGTGTCCCTGTTGACTGCAGGATGGTCGGACAAGATGACTTTTGAGGGTCCCTTCAAACCCAACGCAATCTGTGAATACATGTAAACTGCCTTTTCCCTTCCCAAGGTCATTACAAGAAGGAATGATTCTTTCATGTTAGCAAACACTAGGTGCTGAAACGTCCACAGGCCACATCAGAAGAGGCTTTCAAACACAGTATCTCTGTACAGAAATATGAAGACCTAGTGTGTTCACATTGGATCATTCCCAGGACACTCTATCTCAGCCTAAACTCACTTCTATGCAAAACAAATATGTTTACAAATCTGCTAAAAGAATGTGATTTTATGGAGAGCAAAACAAATCAGTTAACTGATAACAAGACTGAGAAATTGTCAACATTTAGTCACTATCTGGTTTCAATTTTTAAAATACATTGTTACAACACAGGTAAACTTGAATCATTCAGTAGGTAAAATGCAAAGATCTCTTTGAAGGACTGGGTCTTTCCTTGATATGGAGTCCTGTAGAAAGGCCAGGACAAAAGTGTATAACATAAGGAAAACATTTTCCATCTATGAATAGAGGAAATAATGGAATGACACAAGGGGTTTTTTAGTTTTTTAGGCCTCTGTTGCAATAACTTTTGCTGAAAGATAAAAATTATATAAATCAAAGTTAAGAAAAAAGCATGCCAAAAAGGCAAGTAGACATTTACTGTACATGCCTTAAATGTCTCCTCTTTTCTAAGGAGCGAAAAGGACTAAAATACATATTATAAGCAATTTTCATTTAGCAAGAAAATATTTGTTCTCTTCATTCATTCCCTTTATATATAAAGCAAGAATGGTCTTCCATCTGCCACTGAAGGACTACCTCTCTTTCATTGGGTAGATCCACTAAATGTGTAAGAACCAAATCCTTTTCAGGCTCCATCTTAACTTGATAACTTCCTGTGAATTTCTGTGCCTGAAGGCTTTGTTTGTTGGCATACAGATCCTCAATTTCACTACCCTTTGTATGGCCTCTTGGCATATTTTTTATGTGTTGCATATGACATTGTGAAGATTCTGATTACCTTCCTTACCTTGTTGTCTGAGGTTGACACTGTGATATGAAAGTCTAACAATGCAATTTTCAGACAGCATACTCCAATTATATTTCCAATTATTTTTATCTGCTCCTTTGGTCGCCATGATCACCATCACCTTCCAAGCCCTTTGCCAACTGAGAAAACGCCACTAAAATATGGACTAGCTTCATCCTGCAGAGAGAGTAGTGCTATGAGGTCATAGAACTGCTCTATGAATCAGTTTCTAAATTAAAAAAAAAAAAAAACCAAACAAAAATTTAACCATTTGTTTATTGAAGTGCTGAAGAAAATAGAGAAGTGTATTGTCAGAAATGTGGGGTGGTTGCAACCTAACTTATCTTCCACAAAATTTTATTCAGACCACCTTTATTTAGCAGCATAAAGCTGGGGAAAAGCAATACTCAAATGTATACTGGAAATGACAGATGACTTAACGAATCTGAAAACTATTACTGTTATTCAAAGTGTTACTTCTCATCCCAAATAAAAGTCCTATGAATATCTGTGATTTGTTTCTAAAAGTTTCCTGTCTCAGAATCAAAAGAATCCTGGCATGAATAGTTTTTGCATAAAACATGGTTCAACTGAATTAAGGCACCCCATTTAATTACTAAATTAACAGCAATTCAGTTTAAGATTAGAATGTGACTTCTGTAGGGGAAATGTAGAATATACAGTGTATGTCTCTTATTTCAGAAGTGGTAGATACTTATTGCAGCAGAAGTTAGTCAAGCTTTTGGAGAAACTGTTCAAGGTCTGCGTTTCTTGTGGCCTAGTACAAACCATGTTGTCAAGTTTATGGCCGAGCTTGTTTGGGAACATTTACTGGTCACCCTAAGTCTATAGCCTGTGAACCACTGCTCAGCTGTTTTATTTATATAAATATAATTTCTGTACACTAAGCTGCCTACATTCTTGACAATAAAGGGAACCTGCACTCATCTTTTAGGACCTGTGAGCTTGTGCCTTTATGTGTTGCAGAGCATAGCCTATATGCCAGCTGCAGAAATAGCCTAATAATGGAGGAGCAAACTGTTCTAAGATCTATCATCTCGCATCTCTGGGGAGAAACAGAAGGAGACACAAATATGCAAAAGCAAAACCACCAAAATATGGCTTGGATTTTTGCACAGACACATAAAACAGGCTAAGAAGATTATAAAGGAAAAGGAGGCAGATCATGTAGGTAAGGTTTTCTGGCCTAGGTAGCACATTTACAGGTGATTGGTGTTTCTCCTCATGTGTCTGTGGACACAGAAAGCAAGGGAATAGGTTTGAAAGAACACATGGTCTCAAATTAGTTAACTGTCTACATTTCACAGACTCAGTCTCAAGGGCACTGCTCTTTGGGGTAAAATTCCTAAGCAGATAATGCTCTGCTTTCCAACCTGGTCGGATGAAAAACCTTAAGTTTATTTGAGTGCCCAGCCCTGTAAATTGTCAAAGTCCATTTCAGATGAGCCATGGTGTACAAGGCATGTTGCAACTGCTTCCTGTCATGCTGTTTCCCAGTCAGTTTTAGAAGTCAGCCAATATGGTGTGCTATCTGAAATGTTATAGTAATTATGTGTTATTTACAGTAACCAGAATTGGCACATGCATGTCTGCAAGTGCTGGCTAATAACCAGATTTCTTCACTGTGCACTGTATGTTGCTTCTGAACACTCAAGATAGTATAGAGAGAAAATGTTAATGAGGGAATGAGAGGTCTATTTTACATTCTTCTAGATGTGCCTTTCTGCAAGAATGTCCAGCTATTATCCCCAGACAAATGTGACAGGCTAAAAGGTCACCCAGGATACTTTTGGAAACCTTGAGCTGGGCAGGATGTGAAATTGCCAACCACATGCTGGCTAAAAAAAGCCAAGGTTGACTAAGACCACTGGGAGAATCAGGTGATAAGTACCAATATGTAGAGAGAACAGACTCGAGTGTAGTCCTTAATTAAGAACTAATCATGAAAGAATTTGGGATAATACATATATAGAAAAAGTTACTGGTGAAGCCGTAGCTCTAAGAAAGACCAATTAATTTTAAGGTTAATATGTTTAGTGAAGATCAGGAATTTTATATAATTGATGGTAATAGTGAAAAAGGAGTTCAAGAGACCCCAGTGGAAGCAGCAGTTGCTCGATGGCACCCAGGGCCATGTTGCTTGCAGGCTGATGTACCAATGTAAAAATGTTTTTGTGGGGGGCAGATACAGAGCAGTGGTAACAGCAGTTGCTGCCTCAAATCAGTTTCAGGTCACGTATTACTTCTTCCTATTGTTTTATTCTTTTTCCTTCTAAGCACTGTATCACCACAAACCCTTCCATCTTGAATGTACTCAATACGAATGCCATAACCACTAATACGAATATCATAACCACTAATAAATGAAGAGAGTTTTTGTGGTGTTTATGTTGAATATCAGATTATTTCTTTCTTTGTCAAAAAACTCCATTTATTTTTCTGATGCAATCTATGTTCTGGAACATATGTGTTGCTGTTGCAAGCATGACACCATTTTGGTCGTACTTCAGAGGTGTTCACTTTGCCAGCTCTAATGTAGTTTTTTAACAGCTTGTCTTTTTGTGACATATTGCAATTATGCCAAACTATGTAATCACTTATTTCATGTTGAAGTTTCAATTTTTTGTATGAGACACAGCCTTGAAACTTAGAATTCTACTAGTCAGTAAAGCAATTAACGGCCTTCTGGGGATGAATTTCACAGAAAAGAAATATCATTATTCTTGAAAAAAAAAATTAATGAACACAGCTCCAGAGATGTTATCTCCATCTTACTGAGGTAGGTGGGAGTTTTGCTACTGACTTCAACTGAGTCAGGCTTTTATCTCAGGACAAGATGCTTCTCTAAAGAATAATACTGAATGACTAAGACTAAGCTGTGGACTGTCTGGCTAAAAAAGACCACTTAAGAGTTTTATACACCTTTTCTTTGCAGGATCTCAAGCTTACATATTCTAAAGCTGGTCCCATGGTTTTAGAAATTAAAGTATGGGCTGTTAAACATTCATAATCCATCCTTTTGTCTCATGAAAGCAGTGTGTGGATTGTATAGATACAATTTTTTTTGCCTGAGAAGAAAAAAATTTATGAAATTAAAATTTTAAAAAAGCAAATGACTGTTTCAAACTCCTACTCCTATCCAGTTGCTGCATTTTCCCAGAAATGAGCTAAAATCCCTTGAGAATGTTATTTAATAAATCAAAAATATCTGTGAAACTTCTAGTATTAACAAAATAAAAGTGTTTTCCCCTTAGATGTGTAGGGAATTTAAGAAACGGAAGTTAATAAAAATCGGATACCTGATTGCATTTCTTGGTAAAATAATCCAGTGCAGGTAGAATCTGTTGATTACCTATCAATTCTTAGGAATCTATTTTTTTCAAGGGTATGAAAGATTTTTCTTAAGAGGTACAAAATTGTGTCCAACACAGGAGTGGAATAAAAGTGAGCAAAATAAGACACATCATATCAAGGAAATTTCTAATGATCAGGTTTAGATGGAGACCTAGTTAACTGGTTGCATACTTTCGTTTTACTTTTATTTTTTTCAGGATTCATGGAGACAAATTTTAGTGGCTTGAAAATTGAAATTGTATACATTCTTGTTTTGCTTGTGTGACTTGAAGTGTCACCTTGCCTCTGTTTCATTCTCTTGTAGTAAAAGTGGTCATCCTGCCTGAGCTCTACATTTATATCCAGGGTAGAATCCAGACATGGCTTGCTATATCCTCTTAGGTTAATTACATTAAAATGAAGAAAGTAATTTTCTTTAACATGACAAAAAATATGGAATCAAGCTGTTGAAAATATTGTTTGAAGGAAACAAGGACTAAAATTTCTAAAAATACGCACACCACAGCATTCAGTTGCTATATGTCCGACCTCTAAATTCTCTTTTAACTACAAAAGAGGTGTTTCACAAATGTGAGCCCCAAATATGCACACTTTAATTGCCCTTCTTCTTCTGGCGTGAGTCAAATTCTTGGTAGCAGATGTCCACCTGTATAAAAAGAAACGAGGCTAAAGAGTATGTAATTTTGTAACCCAGTCAGTAGGTATTTTCCTGGACAGGGAAATCTTAAAGACTGGTACTCATTCCCTAGTTTCTGAATTTCAATCGAAAATAAATTAAAAACCTGACTTCAGGAATTGAAAAACAATATGCCCACTCAGAGACCATGCAATCACACTTTCCTGCTTGCTTGTCTTTTCTAGCATCATTAATTTTTCATTTCCTTACAGAGGCACAAGCTTATCTTTACCTAGTGGCTTAGGTTCATCAAGAAGGGTGTAAGGGAATAATCTCCCTGCCACTGTCTTATATATGGCTGGGATTCTTCTATCAGATTCTATTATTCTATTACATTAAAAACCTCAGTAATGCCAGCCACTACTCAGTAGTGTTTTAGAACAGCTAACATGGCATTTTATAGGGTGCGTAAACCTGGCTTGACAACAGAGTTCAGAAGGTTGTCATCAAGTGGCACAGAGTCAAGTTGGAGGCCTGTGATATTCTCCAGGGATCAGTACTGGGTCCAGTTTTGTTCAATATATTTACCAATTACCTGGATGGGGCCAATATCTTTTTGGTGGTTTGCAGCAATAACAAAAGGAACAATGGCTACAAACTAGAACATAGAAGGTTTCACCTCAACATGAGGAGAAACTTCTTTACAATGAGAGTGACAGAGAACTGGAACAGGCTGCCCATAGAGGTTGTGGAGTCTCCTTCTCTGGAGACTTTCAAAACCTACCTGGATTCATTCCTGTGTGAACTACCCTAGGTGATTGTGCTTTAGCAGGGGAGTTGGACTTGATGATCTCTGGAGGTCCCTTCCAGTATCTAATGCTCTGTTATTCTGTGATTCTTTCAATATAAGGTGAGTTCAGAGCATGCCTATTATATGTGGCAGTTGTGCATTAGCATGTATTGTACCTACCATGATAGGGGCATGCATCTCACTCTTCTAAGAACAGCTATATATGCATGGAAAAGGCAGATACAAGTGCTTCTGCTGGTATTAGAGGAGTCCTTACAGCTACATTAGATACACACAGCAAAGAAGAGCTTGAAGACTGGTGACAACTGAAAAAGCTTTGTCATCTCTCAGCTACTTACACAGGTTAAGTGACTCCCAGCAGAACCTTCTAAGGACTGGTGGCCCATGAGAATGAATTACGTCCCTGTCAAACAGGCATTATCTACCTGGTAAGGAAGGAAGTAATGATTGTACCATTACATCCAATAATATGTATATACACTGAATCCACAAATTGGGGGAGTTCAGGAGAAAGAAATTTTTTTTTTTATTAAATTAGGTACTTTTAGGCATAGGGTGGCCATGTCATATGTTCGACTGTTTCTTATAAAGATTAATTTGGGGTTTACCACAAGTCCTGAGAGATTTTGATGGGCTTTTCGTTTTGGTTTGTTTTTTTAAACAGATATACAGTTCTTTCAGAGAGAGAAAACAAAGGGATAACAAGTGCTTCCATTCTTTTTTTTTTTTTTTTCTAATAAGATTATAAGTTTCATGGCTTCACAAGCCCTTGGCTAATTTTTCTTTTTTAGAATCATTGATGAATTCCTGCTTTAAATTCCAGGCCACTCAGATTCATTGAACAAAGAGGCCCCTGACCTCCCATTTCATTCAAGACACTGATTCAAAAAAATTGTTCCTAAGGAAGAATTCACAGGCACACGCCCCAGTCTGGTATAATTTGACCTTTATGAAGTGTTGAGTTTATCTGTGTGAAAATGATATCTTGAATGATAGCTCAACACAAACTACACCAAATCATTCCAGTCTACTTGGTCTATGGTAGTTACTATACTGTTCCCCCTCCTTCCCTTCACCACTAATGCAGTTTAAAGCCAGAAAAAAATAACCTTTGTCTCTGTTGTTGTTTGTGTCAGCATACTGTAATTTGGTAAAGTATGTGATTTTTTATAATCTCTATTACTCTCTCAGAATCCTAAACTTACATTCTCTACTTATTTTCCCTTTCAGAGACACCAGGAAACTGTATTTGGATCTTAAACATTATTGTTGGTTTCTTGATTATTTTCTTCAGTGTCACTAGCAACAATCTAGTCTATATTACTGTACTTGTAATGATTGTTAAAACATCACTGTTGGCTTATCCTTGGGGATGTCTTTTTCTTGTCAGTGTGGGACCTTTATGCTCTTGCTCAGCTGACTTCATTACCGGGTTCATTGCAGCTGAAAACACAATAACCTACAATATAGAATCTGTTGTAAAGCTCCTTCCTATCTTTTGCTCATTTTTTTAGTTTAGAGGTCTATAATAAATATCATGAAAATTGCTTTATAAGGGTCTCTCACCTGCTGCTGCACTGTGTCTGGTATTTTATTTCTTCTTCAGATTCTTACACCAACTTAGGTGGTCTAGTCTGGCCTGCATTGTGGTAGCAGAACACTATCTCCATTATAGGTAGTGTTGAGAACTTAGTTCTTTTTACAAGATTGACTTTTTAACTGCTCTACAATTCACATGCCTTGCTGGATTACCTTACAGCTTGGTATCCTCATGTGGTTTCCTATTCAAAATTTGAGAGTGCATGAATAAAGCAATCTCCTCCCAGCTTGCTCTCCCTCACCACAACTTTTTACAGGATCAGTAGATCATATCAGTGGTTTTCTGCACAAAATAAAGGTCCAACTATGGCTCTGATCACACTCAAATCCTTTTAGCCAAGCAAGTATCACTCCACTGAGTCTTGATTATTGTGCCTTTGTGCAAGTAATGCTGAAAATTATAATAAAAAATTAGTTTTGTTCTCAAGACAAACGTGACCTTAATATGTATGAAAATCACATTGTGAAAGATGGGCTGAGTAGCTGAAAGGCTGTCCAGCTTACAAATGTTGCAGAGGCTGGGCAGTTCTGAAGGACATGCTTCTCTCCTTGATTCTGCTCTAGCAAGTATGAGTTTACCTTCTGTGCACACTTGGAAAACCTAAAATGGGTTCCCAAAGGCTCACAAAACATTTAGCATTTAAGTTTCTCAGCATTTAAGTGAACTTAAAAACATTACATATATATTATATATGTGTGATACATTTTATATGTCACATATAATACAATTATATATAGGTATTATATAATTTCACTGTTACATATTGAATAAAAATGGTAATATATTTACATCTGGAGGGAAGCGAAACTCTTCCCTTTCTCCCCACATGACTCTAAGCACCACTTTCTGTTCCTTATAAGAATTGCTGTCCAGAAGTTTCCATCACTCCAGGGCTTCAGAGTTCATCTTTCTGTCCTTGAAAAGTAGGATGTATTTCAGATGCAGAAACCTTGTGAAGTGTCAGGCACAGGGGTACATGCGATCTGATAGACTCTGTCAGGGGAATTGAATGGAAGTAGTGTGTGGGAGGGAGATACATGGGTGGTAGGGGAACAGCTTGTTCCAATAGCATAATTAGGAAAAAGATTCAGCAAATATTAACTGTTTAGATCAAGCTGTGTAACTGATAGAATCCGTAGAATCTGTGACAATGAGACTGTCAAGATGCTGTGAGAGATGCATGAAGAAGCAGAAATTTTGTTATGTGTTGATGGCTTTTTACAATGTTATTGACTTAAAGAGATGGATGGGAGAGTGCTGTAGTTACTGTAACCACCATCCAATGAAACTGAAAACTTTGGGCTTGCACATGTGGGTTTTTCCCACTTAGACCCTACCTATAGATGGTCGTAATACTAGGGAAAACAGGGTGTGAATTTGGCAATCACACAGGAGCTTTTTTGTTGGCTTCAGCAGCAGCATTCCAGCTGCAAAACTGTTCATGATTATAGGTACATAAAATATCACTGAATCTCAGGGGGAAAAAAAAATCTAACCAGGAAAAAAAAAATCCAAACTAATTCACTTGTCAGATAAACAAAAAATAAACCTAGCGAAATTTTTTGCTTTTTCATGATGTCAGGTTCAGCAGCTCAGACCTCTAATTTGCAGGAAGTGAAAGGAAGGCATTTGATAATTACAGTTTTGAAAACTGTAATTAAAATACACACCCATGCATCCTGAATTCTGTCTCCTAAGAGTGATTTTCTTAACTGCCCAGAATATACATACTCTTCATTTTCCTCTTAACTGTATTTAAATGAAGCTTCATCTGCCCAGCAGTCAATCAGAAGGAACTTCTCTTGACATGCTTTTCTCATTTTGTGGTTGATGCCACCTAACACAATAGTTACACTTTCTTGCCATTATATCCCCAGATCGCTCCTCTATCTGTCACTTGACAGCCCTCAGCTCTCTAAGACCCTCTGCTCTGCTGGCACTCACAAACTGGGCATTTTCAGTGGTGAGAATAAGTATGTGGAATCCCTTTATTTTATTCAGCCCCTTTCATCACAGGAATATGAGAGATCACAAAAGATCCCCAAATGTAACCCTGTAAAGTTGTTTCACTGTTCAGAATCACAGAAACATTCAGGTTGGAAAAGATCTTCAGGAGATCAGTAGTATCAGTTACACAGTGCAGTGAAATATCTGGTGGTGCTCACTGTTACAAAAGTATCGGAACGAAGATTTTTTCTTTATTTACAAGAATAAATACTCACTACTTTAAAAAAAATATCACCTTAATAGAGAAGAATATACTATACACATAATTAATCTCAGCTAAATATAGATTATTTTGCCATTTCTCTTACTCTAAAATATTTTTATCTCCTCTCTGCTTCAATATTTTGTTTAATTATGTTACTCATAATTTGCATGGAAATACTGTAGCCTGAAAAGAACACTACAAGAACTTATTAATGAACCCTCTATTGAATAAATCTAACTGACACAGCCTTCAGGCAAAAAAAAAAAAAAAAAAAAAATCAACACTCATTTTAGCAGGCCAGGAGAAAAATAATTTAAGAAGTCTCATAAATAGCAAATAAGTGCCTTTTAAAAGAGTACAGGAAAAATTAGAGGGGAGGGAAGAGGAAGGGGATAGGAAAGGGGAAGGGGAAGGGGAAGGGGAAGGGGAAGAAGAGGAAGAAGGAGGAGTACCGGATTTTCCTAATGAGTTCAAAAGAACTTGAAAAGCAGTAACTTGTTCTGCTTTGTTTCTTTATAGCTAATAAACTAAATAGTCATGCAAAGAGCAAACCCAGATGACATAGTGCCTCTGACTATGGCTATGACAATGCAGGAGCACAAGCTGCACATAACTTTAATTTAGAGGAATGTCAGAGCAGCCTCTGGATTTTTTTTTCTGCCTTACTGTGAACGGTAAATGGTTACTACTACATCAAGCATGCCACCACAAACTAGAGGAAATCTTTATCAGTGGTGATTTTAGTCTGGATAAGGCCCAGGTTCTTGAACATTGATTGGTAGTTGTACTATGAAGAGCACCTCAATCTTCATTTATGTCAATACATGTGTTAATTAATAGAAGCTGTAAAGGCATTCACCATTTTAAGATGGTGCATAAATAACCAGCACTGAACCTCTCTCTCTGCTTCTCTGTCCTGGAAACAGATGATGACATCAAGCATCGACCTCATTGGAGAATGATTAGACTCAATTCCTTAATACATAGAAAACACTTTAAAAAAAAAAAAAAAGGTAAAAATACGATGTGCAAAATTTTATAAAATAGAGTTTGTGACCATAAATGAAACATGCCAGAACCTCACACATTTTATAATTTGAAAAAATATAAAAGCACCTGCCAATGATTCACTGGAAACAAATCTTCTTCTTGCCAGGACCACTACATTTTGAAAATAAAACATTTTGGATGTGATGATTTGTTTACAACTATCTTACTGTTTCATCTCAATCTCATAATGTTAGCTATTGAGTCACAGCCTGAAAGTGGTAAATAGGGGATGACGGACCTATGAATGTGGCAAGCAAGGGCTTTCTACAGAGTACCATCGAGCTTTTCTTCTCACTTCAGCCCTTGTGATCAAAGGTTACTGTGTTTTGGTAGCTAGAATACATAAAACTTATTCAAATCACTACAGTAAATATGCTTCTGTATAACCTGTTTCCTTGGGATGCTAGATTTCTAATTATGTGCTAAAATAAGAGTGAGATGTAATTGCAGATATTGTATAGAAGAAAATCATCCCACCTCCTTCACAATAGGCCCAACTGAAGAATTAAAAGTGGTCTCTAAACTATGACCAAACACCTACTAAGAATTTTCTTCAGAAACACTTTTTTCTTCCCTAAGAAGCAGCAAGCCTCAGTTATTTGTAAGTTTTTTACTAAGCCACCTTTTTTTTTTATTATTTTCCAAAAGGTACAAAGGGATTTTTAATCCAAACATCATGTCTGTAGTTAAAAAGAAAAAAATAAACCACACAACATTTAAGAGTCTGGAGATTTTTGCTGTATACAAATATTTCAAGCTGATTATGAGATTAAGCAAAAGAATTTCTAGTGGTTTCAAATGGAAACCTGGGACAACAGAATTGATTGAGGTTTTAGTGTGATGCCTAATTTCTGCCTCTAGTTAGCACTACTTAGTGAAGCAGTAGTTTCATCAACTTAAAGCCAAATATGGGCTTTTCCTTCACTGTACTGCATATGGCAACTAGATACTGTCAATATGCTCACCCCTGGAAAGCAGAATACTCAAAATATTTGTTTGCATTACTTGTTCAAATAAAAAAATTCCATGTTACTCACAAATGCTTTAGCAACATTTTCTAGGACACAAGGAACAGTTTATGCCTGAAGGACCTTGGTGATGCTTATTACTTAGTAATAGGGTTGATACAAGGTTTTGTGCAATTTCTTATTTTCAGACCGGTGCACACAAAGAGGACTATGACAAGTTTCAAGAAGAATAAGAAAGTGGAGAAATTAGACTTTAATTTCATTCCTACTTTAAGGAAGTTTTTTGTGTCCTTTTGTTTTCTTACAATGGGTGAAGTAAACATGTAAGGGGAAAATATGACACCAATTAGGGAAAACAGAGAGGAAATATATTGGAAGATGAATGTAACTGAACAGGTTTTTCTCATATTTGTCCAGATTAATTACACTTTCTCTCACTTATAAGAAAGAAGGCTGCAAAGTGACACATCTAAAATTAAAGTAATATATTAATATTATTTCAATTCTCCCACATATTTTTCCACAAGAGCACAGCACTTTGATTTTCAAAGCAATCAAAATTACCTATTTTTTGTAAAGCAAAGGCAGAGATCATTTCCATTCAAATACTGCTCTCAAAAAAACTATAATGCTACTCAAGCTTTAATACTGTGCAAATGTAAATATTTTCTTTGGATTATTTCTGTTTTAATAAGTTGTATTTTCAGCTTATCTCTAGTGAGGTTTCAAAAGTTGTATATACTATATATTTCTTTTTTTAAGTCTTCCAAGGCACAACCTCTACAGGCTCCAGTCACACCAACTATTAATGCTACAGAAGGTTTTGTTGGGTTATTGCCATCATCTCTGGTGAGAGCACACTCTGTTCTTCCCTCTCCATGGGGAAGATACAGGGCACTTAAACACCTTGTCTACTCTTCATACAATTATTTTTGGGGTTATGAGTTGCAATTTGTTTCTAAAAACATAAGCATTTAAAAATAGATGCAAATTGTCCAAGTAGCTACTAGAAGTAGGAGTCATCTGAGCCTTTCAATCTGGCAATTTTATGGAGAAGTATTGTTTACCATCACATTCTTGCCACTCTACTGACTGCTTGCCAGTTTCTGATTAGATATTTTTCTCACATTCCCTTCCACAAACTAACCTTTCAAAATTAAGAGACATTATGAGATAAACTTTTAAAGAACCACAATCAGGATTTTAAACTAAAACCAAAATATTCCTTTTATTAATAGATTCATTCAATTTTTAATACACAAAGGGGTAACTGTGACTTCTGAATGACAATTGATTTGTTTTTGGTTTTGTTTGATTCTGTGGGTGTCCTTTTCTTATTAGTCACATGTAGCTGCGCTGCAATATTGCCACAACTTTGTAGTCACAAAACCTGGTGACAAATTGTGAAAACTTTAAAAAACAAACCACAGAGTTTTAAAAGCTTATACACACACAAAAAAAAAAAATCTGATTTTCAGGTTCTTGTTTCCTATATTTTACAGGTGTCAAGCCCAGAAACAGAGATAAAACCATGTGATCATGGTGTTCAAATATTGACTTTAAAATATACTATACTATACTATACTATACTATACTATACTATACTATACTATACTATACTATACTATACTATACTATACTATACTATACTATTATATTATNAATATATACTTCAGGAGCAAAGAAAATAAGCCCCAAACTGTCTGTTTTTATAACCATACTCTTTTTTCTACAGTATCACAAAATGAGCAGCATTTCTTAGGACACAGCATGAAATCTACCATACAATCCAGTAGAAGTGTTGTTTCAGCTCTTCTTAATATAAATTCAGTAAGTATGTAAATATATTTTAAATTCTAATTCTTCAGCAATGT
>VWZI01011442.1:63535-119822 GCA_013396835.1 Psilopogon haemacephalus
TTTTTTTTTTTTTTGTTACTGAATTTAAATATATGACAAAACCTCCTGGGTATCTTTCTCACTCCATTTCTGAGCATAGCTTCCATTAAGATTAATGGCTGTTTTGTATCTAATGGGAATATGTATCTTAAGAAAGAAGTTAATGTAGAAGCAGAAATTTTAGTGGAAATGATGAACAATAGAGGTCATGATTACAATAATTGTTGAATGAGAAATTTAACAAGATTCTATGAGGGAAATGTTCCTTTCTTTAAACAAAAAGGCCACATGTTGACACTAATCATATTGAGTAGACCTGCTAAAGCTGATATTCCAAAGATTTCACTGGGGACCATTTTTCAGACTAAGACTGGGATTCCTTCACTTATTCAGTGCAGACTTAACTGTATTAGTCTCAGTTGTACAGTAAGGCTAAGATTTCTCAAGGTTGGATAGATGAGTAGGAATGGAAATTTCCAAGGGCAAAGACCTGAAACACCATCTTAACAAGAAAGATTGTTACAGAATCTAGCCAAAGCTCTTCATCACCAGGCCTGGTTTTACAATACAGACAATCTAAATGATACAATGATATAAAACACTAATATGATGCAATGATATACATTAAAAAAAAATTGTTTGCCATTAACTGGTTCATAATTTATGAGAAAATAATTTGAATCTATACTCTCTGTGCCTATATATACTTCATGGAAGTATCCTCCTGGGTTTTAATATTGACATACAAACACTTCAAGGATTTCTTTAACTGATTTGTCTTCAAAGTTAAAATCTAATATAGGGCCATCAGAGTCAGGTGAAGTACCCTACATAGCTTAGATAATTATTAAATGCAGAAGGTAGAGAAACAAAAAATGAATGCTAAATATTTCCGTTTCTTGAAGTTAGAACAACTTTTCATGTTCTCAGCCTTACTTTTTAATCCTGAAGGCATTTCTTCAGTGTGTATACATTTATGCTAATCATATACTACAGCCATGGGTTCCTCTATCAATATGAAATGTTTTGTACTTGCTGTTTTTGTGCATCTTGTATTGTTATGTGCAATATACAAAATAATGTGTCTAACTATGCCATTTATGCTTTTGAAAGAAAAAGCAAATTACTTACTGAAGAGAATGGCATTTGCATGCATGTGTGTCAGCTTTCAAGCCATTTCCCTCTACAAAATATTGCTTTCTACACTTAGAAAATGCATCCATCCATCAGTTACAAACCATTTCAAAGCACTTTATGAATCTACAGAGCAAAATGTACTTATCTTACATTGGCAGTGTCCCAGCTGTTACAAAATTGCTATTGTCCTAATACTTACAAGGCAATTTTAGCATCAGTTAATAATTTTACAGGATAGATAACTTCTAAAGCATTATAAAATGACAGACATTAAACAATAGCAACTTAGCATTTTTTGAAACAGTTCATGACAGCTTAAAAACTAAAGTGATTTTAATGTATAGTCTACGCAGTTTTAGTTTCTCATTGACAATTCCTTTAGAAGATAAAAATGTGAAAAATCCTTTTAAATAGTGGGTGAAAGAATAAAACAAATTTATCTTTAAAAGATATTCAGTAAAAAATCTCAATTAGGAATAATGTCTCAAATCTTCCAGTACAGATAGTAGGTGACAAGAATTAGAATTTTTTTAGGAAAAAGAAAAAAAAAATAAAAAGATGGTATCATTTAATAGTAGGGTACCACAAAATAAAAAAAGGCCTATCTATTCATTAAATTTAATGCAAAAAGGAAAATACAGTGAACACCATTTTTTATAAATCCATATGCATTATTTCTTCTCCAAAACTGTTTTCTATCAGTCTTAGTTTAAGGGCTTCAGTGAAAGGCAAATTCCTGTTAAATTGTTACCTTTAATCTTGCTTAAGTAGCCGTTCTGGACAAATACTTCCTTTTTGGTTAGACATTTATAATTTACCTAATGTACAGTACAACCTGTGATAGCAAGAGGTTAGACGATGTGTAAAATGTAAACTGCTCTAAACAAATTAAATTAATTGATATTGGAGGTTTTACATTGGTAGCAACCCAAAAGAACCTTTTCACTGCAACTAATGTACATCACAGTGGCCTTTTCTGTCAATGTACTTAAGTTAAACCAATTGTACCACTCGCTGTCATACCACACAGGTAATTGACCACCTCATCAAACCACAGTAAAAAGAATCCCTTAGTGCCTAATTACTACATTCATCTGTACTACTGAACGCATTAAAGCAACATTAATGTACCGTTCTATATACATCATTACTCAATAGTATTACATGATCCTTGTACTGGAGAAAGGAGTTCTGATTGCAGTACAGCTATTTTCAAAATTCTGTCAAATCGACTTCCAAAACATACAGAATCTTGTCGATTATTTGCAACATCTATACAAACTTAATATTTCAATTAATATTACAGTTCTACTTTGCCCAACTGTCATGAATCCTAGAAATTTCAGAAGTCTGCAAAGTGTAGAATAGATCTAAAGCTTGCCAAAGCAAACAGTTGAAGTGGTGACCCCAAATAAGGGGTACCTAACTAATGTCTGACGTGATGCTAGTTTATCCCCAGATGTTTTACTTAATAGAACATTATTTAAAACTTCTTGCACAGCCTGTAGAAATGTGTCTAAATGGAATGGGACAGAGTGAAATTCTCTTTTCAGATAATTCAGGTATAAGCATCTGCTTAGACAAGGGCTTTTTTCCTTCTTTCATAATCATGCTTATGTGAATGGGCATACCCTTGCTAATTTCCTCCCACAAATAAGATGGCAGAGCCAAATAGCCTGAAGAGGAGGCTCAGGGGAGACTTTATTGCTATCTACAATTACCTGAAAGGAGGTTGTAGCCAGGTGGAGGTTGGTCTCTTCTCCCAGGCAAGCGGTGACAGAACAAGGAGACATAGTCTCAAGCTGAAACACGGGAGGCTTAGGATGGATGTTAGGAAGAAGTTCTTCACAGAAAGAGTGATTGGCATTGGAATGGGCTGCCTGGGGAGGTGGTGGATTCACCATCCCTGGAGGTGTTTGCAAGGACACTGGATGAGACACTTGGTGCCATGGTTTATCTAATTAGAAGGTGTTAGGTGATAGGTTGGATTCAATTATCTCAAAGGTTTGTTCTGACTTGGTTAATTCTGTGATTCTGTGATATGCAACTGAGCACAGGCAGAAATACTGAAGTGGGCTGAAAATTAGGATCTCCAGAAGAGGTTGTTCCTGTATGAGGGACAGTTTTTCAACAAGCATCTTTGTGAAAGATTATATGTGCTGTGTCATCACCTGAATTCCTTAATAGCCCCTTGCTTTAAAAGATTCTCTCTCTGAAGCCGTCAGTTCATGTCATGAATTCTGGAAATGGAAGACTGCACTTACAGTTTCATCTCACCTTTTTGATTGTTGGGAGCTAAGACCTCAGAAACAGCAGCTCTGGGGAAAGAAAAAGAAAAAAAAAGAAAAGTATGCAATCCAACAGATTCTTGAGATCCAGCTGCTACTTTAATGTTATGTAAAACTTCAAAAGCAAATATTTTTAAACAGGAGTGTATATACAGAGATATCACTTCATTGTGAAAGAAAATAAGAGACAGCTGCCATAACAATTCACTCTTTTACAAATTACTGTGGATCACACATGTAACCCATGCTCATCATCCAGTGATATCATGCAGTGGTAAATATAAACAAGTTGGTTCACAGTCTAGGTTTGTATGAGAGGAAACTAAGGTCTATACTGGTTAAGCTTAGAAATAAAACAAAACAAATCAACCCTATCTGTACACAGCAATGGTGATAACCAAAAGTTAACTGACAGAAGTCTTTAAGAAGAAGCACTGCACGTTTTTCCCAACTATTCTCTACCAATGTGTATTTGAGTATTTAGAGTATTTGGAGTATTTTGAGTATTTTTATTACTATCAAAGCTTGCAGTTTCTAGATTTGTGACCAGTTATCAGAGAACAAGCTATAGGAATTACTAGCAATTACCTGTGAACTGCCTTCAGTCCCAGCTTCTCTGACACTCCTCTGTTTCTACACTAGAGTCACCAGAAAATCAAAGTTCATTCTCTCTGGATTGCTTAAAAACAACAAGAAACCTTTTTGAGGATGTGCTTCTTCACAAAACCCCACTTATATTTTCTATCACAGCTTCTCCAAAGCAGCCCCAGTGCTGCTCTGGAAATCTGATTCCTTCAGACATCTACTTCGTTTGTGCAGCGAGTTTCTAAGGTGTTTTAGTCTGATTTTGTTTAAGCCACTCTAACTGTACAAACTATAATTTTTTTTCCTAGCTGAATGTAATTTTCAAGTAGGTTAGGTAAGGTATATTTTGATCCAGAAAACTTAACAATTAAAAATTTAAACTTCATCTTGCCTTTTTTTCCCCCTTCTTCCCAGTTCCAATGATTTCTATAACAGACTCTACATCAATAATTAGCATCTGACTCACATCTTCAGGTAACATTCAAGATGTATTACTCACCAGTAGCCTGGCAATTTCTGCACTCCCATCATAGAATATTTAATCTGTCCTGCATATATGCTACATCACAACATTTATTCTTGGCAGAAAGAATCAACAGTTAATTGGTCCATACTTCGTTTCTCACACAGAAATAGTGACATTTTGAAAAATGTAAATTGTAGAGAAAAGGTATTGATAAAATAGATTCTAGATATAGCAAACAAATTGATGCATGCTCCAGCCAACCATTTTAAGCTGCTGAAAAATGACTGTTTTACAGAGCCTGATCCTTTATAGGAATGTCTTTTAATATCATCTTGTAGTAAAAATAATGCTTCCCTCTTGCAAGATGAACAGAAAGCACTGTACTGGTACTGGCTTACTGTATTGTGAGCTTTTCAAGCAAATGAGGTGCTTCCATTATCTCCTTCCTGGGGAAAAAAAAAAAAAAAAAAAAAAAAAGAAGCAGTCACTCATTAAGTCATGAGGCAGGCAGGTAAAGGCAAAATGTGGAAATCAGGATTATTTGGTCATCATAGGGAAAATAGAGTAGGTTGGGTGAAGTAATATTCTCAGATCAAAATTCTAAATTACAAAAGCTGTTGAAATGCGTATGTTAGCAACTTTGACCCTACTGTTACATAGCTTCTGTAGTTACACAGTTACAAAAATCAGAAATCTGATCTTCAATCAAAAATCTATTTCTACACTATGAAGAAACTATGACTTACAGACTCACAGGAACGTTCCAGTTGGAAAAACCCCTCAGGATTACCAAGTCCAACCGATATCCCTACTCTGCAAGGTTCACCCTAAATCACATCTCCCAGAACCACATCCAAACAACTTCCAAACACATCCAGAGTTGGTGACTCTGTCATCTCCCTGGGCAGCCCATTCCAAAGTCTGACCACTCTTGCTGTGAGAAAAGCTTTCCTAACATCCATGCTAAACCCACCCAGTCACAGCTGGAGGCCATTCCTTCTTGTTCTATCACTAATTACCTCTGAGAAGAGACCAGAACCAGTATTCATGTATCTAAGTGTACATTTAAAATTACAAATGTATAATATTTAGTGTGCCTTGAATGTTCAGATTGCCTTTTGAGGTTTTTGAGGTTTCATACATTTCTGTATAAACTAACATTTACCCTCTATCAACTAATGTATATTCATCTATATATATTTTAATAGTTCTTTTATATAAGGTACTTAATGTGAGATTCAAAGTAGTTGGGATAGTAGAAAATAGATTTTTTAAATAATTCTTAATTTGAATTTTTTTTTTTTTTTAAATCATAGAATGGTCTGGGTTGGAAGTAACCTCCAAAGGTCATCCAGTCCAACGTCCTCTGTAGTCAGCAAGGACATCCTCAACTAGATCAGGTTGTCCAGAGCCATGTGGAGCCTCACCAGGAACATCTCCAGGGATGGGGCCCCAACCACCTCCCTAGGCAACCTGTTCCACCACTCTCGGTGCATAACTTGTTCCTAGCATCCACTCTAAATCTGCTCTTCTCTAGTTTGAAACCATTGCCCTTCATGCTATCACTGCAATTAAGGGTGTTATAAGGAAAAGCTCTATGTCAAAAATTCAATTTTCTTCCTAACTGGAATTTTCTTATAAAAGATACTGCCTCTTTTTACTACATATATGAGAATGAACCTTGTTGCTTCCTACTGAAGGACATTTACTGTCAATTCTTGTCACTGATGTACTAGTTGTATACCACACAAATTGAATAGCTCCTAGTGCAGAGCTGGATTCAAGAATATAAATTGTACCCAGTCAGACTATGTTACATTCAGAAGTGAAGCATTGGGCATATGCAATAACTTTTAGTCATCGGAAATTAGATTAAAGCATTAAAGTTTTAAAATTCTTTGTTAAGATTTCAGTCAATTTTTCTGTATTATTAAGTTTAAGGCAAATCTGTTGGGGACTTGGGGACACAATATTCTTTAACTTTGCTGTCGTTTTTTTGTTGTTTTTTTTTTTGCTTTTGCCCTGCTCCTTTATGCTTACAGAATAATTTTAGAGTGATCTCACATTAACAAGAGTAAAAGCAGCAGTGATCAATAGCAGAAAAATGGGGGAAAAGCCATGTTACTCTTGTGTTACAAGATACTGGGAAGGTTTCTTTGTATGTTGCTCATGACTTGCTGATGCATTTCTCATTTTCCCAGTGGCATAAATGCTCTTTGATGCTGGATTTTAGAAGTGTCTTATAGGGTGGTTTGTTTCTTTGATGTCCTTTCCTTCAAGGTCAATGTCACTGCAAAGCTTTCAACAGGTAAATTCTATAGGTAAAAACAGACAGAAATTTCCACCTTGCACTCTCCTAAGACTGAATAGGTAGAAATTCAAAAAAAGGTGAAGCTGCGCTTACCACAGTTCAAAATCTGTTCTGTCATACATCTACTTACCCTGATGAGACCAAAAATCATTGTTTACAGTATAACTTTAATTTACATTGAGAAGTCCAGGTTAAAAAAAAAAAAGGAAAAAAAAAAAGTGAGGGAGAAAACCAAAGTATTTTGGTTTTATTGTTTCCTGGTGATGTGATTGTTAAAGTGCCAATCATATGCAATCAGAATGTGTACATTTGTAAAGGGACAAATTTAATTGCCATAGAATCATAAAATCATCTGGTTTGTAAGGGACCTTAAAAATCCTCACATTTCAACCCCTTTGCTATGGGTAGGGACATCGTTCAGGTTAGTCAAAGCCCCATCAAACCTGGCCATGAACAGTTCTAGGGAGAAGGCATCCATGTGATTCATCCACAGCATAAACAGAGCAGAAGGTTGTAAATTAAACCTACATGCATTTGTTTGGGAGGGTTGTTTTTGTTGTTGTTTTTTTTTCTAGTGTCTGTAACTAGTAAACTTGCCTTTTGTACTTGAAGGCACAGAGAAATTCATGGTATGTACAAGTGTTAGATGGTCAAAAAGAGAGCAATGGCTTGTACCACAGCTAGATGGTGTTTGAGACCTGGAAGCTCCTATACATGAAACAGTCATCAAAAGCCCTCTCATGGGCAAAGAAAAGAAGTTCGGGCAGCAAAGAAATATGGTTCCCAAGCCTAGCAGAGAGAAATACAAACTTGCAAAGAGATATAAAGTCCCTGTCATTAGACTGTCGTTAGTCCCTATCATCCTTACCACCAATACCTCAGATCACAGCTACAGTCAATTAGCCAAAGTTGATTATGTGGACATGGAAATTATTACCATTCAGTCAACAATAACAATAAGAAAATCCTTTTAAACATTTTTTAAACTTTTAAATATGTTTTCAAACTCAATTTTATGAAAGCAGTATTAATTAATTTACTTGTTCACAGGAAAAAACTGTTTGATTTCACACCAAAAAACATTTTTGCTATAACAATTTAGATTTAAGGAGGGAAAAAAAGGCCTCATTGTGATGAACATGGTCATTATTTGGAGAAGGAGTTTATAAATGTTAATCTGAGGTTCATAAAAATTAAAGAATGGACTTACCTTGCTTGTCAATAGAGTGGAAATCTAGATGAGCATCTTAAAAGGAAGTACTGGATTTTCTGGGTGTCTCTAAATTTATCTGGAAAGCTGTTTGTTGAAAGTTTCACAAGTTAGATATAGAATAAACTTTTCATGGATGTCTTACTATCAAAGTTGAACTACGAATCCTGGAGAAACAGGTAGGTACCATGTGTAAATTTGTCATCTCGGATACTAGAACTCCTAATAAATCTACATATTCAGTAAAAACATTTGTGGTGTTCTTTCACTTTGGAACTGAATGAACTTCCCTCCCATATTTGCAAGAAAAATGTTTGATTGCAACTGTCCTGTCCAAGACTGAAAAATCGTAACATTAATTCCTGAGCTCTTGAGGATGGTACTCCATACAGATCTGCACAACTGCATAAGGAGCTGGGTTGCCTACAGCAGACAATGAAGTAGCTGGATATTTATTTGCTGGCCTCATACACCAGCAGTAGTAGAGAGCACTCCTAGAATAAGACCATTGAGAGGATACTTTCAGTCAAAAGCATCTGTGGTGATCCAGTTCCATGAATCAACCTGCCAAAGACAGAGATCCACTTCTGAACTCAAATGTTATTTGCATCCTCTTGACGACTACTGTGGATGAATCAAACCCATTCACCTGAAAGTGTGCTATGAGTGCTAATGCCACTAAAGAAGTCCTGACAGAAAAGAAATCCTCAAGAAATAGTTTTGAAAATAGACAACAGTAACAAAAAATTCTGCCTAGCTTTTGTTGTAATTGAAACAAATTCAAAAAAATAAAGAAACATTCTACAAGTGGTGAAGTAGTCTTTGCAAAGTGATAAGTTGCCCAGATCACAAACTGTAAACATTATTGAGAAACATGTAGTCCTAGGCCCATGTTTTGTGGTGAATTCACTTTTCTTTTATGAACAAATTAAGAAACAATTTAAAAAGCAAGAAACAAGCAACAAACACAAACTGTTCATTGAGGCAAAATGAAAGAACTCAGCTGCCTAATAATGAATATCAAGAGACACAAAGACTTTTAAAACTCTGTCCTGAAAATGTAGGCTTTTGTGGGTTTTCTATGTGTGTAAAGAACCATTGCCTTACTTTATAGTGAAATTCTGGTTTGTTTATTTTTCTTATGAAAGAAGCTACCCAAAAAATAGAGAAAAAGAAATGGGGGAAAAAACTCTGCTAGCAGAATTTATTTTGTATATCCACATAATCTCACCTGCCATGTTGACCAACTCAGCTTAACCAAAACCCATTCTTTCCACCGGAAATAGACTGTACAGAAAGGCACTCGTGTTCTCTACAGAGAGCATGGAAAACACTGCTGGTCAATACCATGCAATATATAATGGATAATTATGAGCTGAGTGTCCAAATTATAATCAGTTTGACAAATGTCCACAAGCGTCTTCAGTCTATTTTATATTTTCCCTAAGACAAGGCAATCATACAACCAGACAATTCCATCAGGGAAGCTTGTTAGCTGCTTAGTCTGTTAAACCCTGGTTGCCATAGCATCTAGAGTTGAAAAAGCTGCAGATTGGCATGAAAAAGCATGTCGACAATTGCCCTGTCACAGCATGCAAGCTAGGGCTGCTCAAAGGCAGCACACTACAAGTTTTCTTTCCCAGTTTGCACTACCCCATGCTGTTTAATAATATCCATTTACTGGTATTGGGATTGATCTAGTGTAGTGTAAAATCCGCATCTAGTGAGATTTTGCTTTTCACGTGGGGGAGATTCTTTAACAAATAACCGCAAAACAATTAATTTCTGAAAGAAGCATTGTGAAAATTGTAGGAGACATATCTGATTTACAGAGAAACCATCCAAACTTTTAATGATCTTTAACTGGCTAATCAGTTGCAGAAAGTTGGGGTTTTTTTGTTTTGTTTTGTTTTGTTTTTTAATAAATAAAGAAAGGAAAGAAAGACAGACATTCTTCTGACATCTTCAAATACTGGTGATAGCCAGTTTGACCAAACATCATCACACACTGCTTTGCGTTTTGGTCATCAGAAAAATCTGAACATTTATTGTGGCTGTACTTTCTTTTTTTCAATTGTATGCTTTCTATAATTAAATAGATTATATGTGCTACCAATTAAAGAGAATTATATTCATAATTAACATATTGAAGTCAAAGAGGAATTAGCATAGAGCAACAAAATTAAAGAGCAGCAATTTTATTTGTGGGTTGTTGGGGTTTTTTTCCACAATAAAGCTATTGTGCAATTTTAATAGAAAAATATAACATTATTGATAACATTGAAGGGATTACTTCTTTAAGAAGTATATTTTAGTAGCATTCATATTTCTATTTAAATATTAATCACTATATGATAAAAAGGTTTGTTGGCTATCTTCATCAAAGTGTTGGAGTTACAAAAATTTTTAAAAAGAAAAAAATGGACATGTAACTAGTTGGTGTTACACAAGTGTTTCCTATCAAAACTTTACACTTGGTTTATTCACTTTCCCTTCCATTATCGCCTTCTAATCTGTTCTGTCACTTCATTTTACTTTTCCTTCAATGCCACAACTGAAGAAAATCTTGAAAACTACATACCCAGGAGCACAATTAAACTGGCAAACCCAAGAGGATTCTGGCATGGATCTTTTCTCACATTTTCCAATAGTATTGTTTCACTTCTTTATCAGTATCAGGTAGACATGTTTTACTACAGCTCTCACTATCAGTTATTTTACCCCGCTCATTATAGGTCTAGATACAGAACTACAGAAAACAGAGGAGAAGCTACATTTTCCAGTAAAATTAGCAGGCTATTAAACTGTTCACAAGAAGTAAGTCTTTTCAAATGTAATTTTCTAGTACATGTTTATGATCCTAGTGACAGAAGGCATCACTAAAACTGTTCTTAAAACTGTAGTTGAAATTTTTACTCTAAGCTGTCATGTAAGTTGCAGAAACAAAAAAAATCTTTTAGCTATTAATACATTTTATTACCATTTTTATTGTGATGTATATTTGATGTACATCATATTTGTGAGTGTTCTTCACCCTTGTGCTAAGTCTGGAAATTAACTGTGGTTGTAAACAAGAAGCTTAACTGAATTTTGACACCGACTGTGTTCAGAGAAGCCTTTTTTCTTTGAAATCTGTATTTCTGCATGTCCGCAATTTGGGGGGTGGGGGGTGTATTAATACTGAGAATATTTATATGCATGTTTTACTGGGAATTTCGAAGTATCTTATTGAAGTCCTGAATCTACCACTCCTCACCTAACACCACAAACTACAAGATACCATCATTCATAAAAACTCGTTGTAGCTTATTAGTATTTTCACTTAGTTAAATACTGTTTCTCGAAGCAATTATGCAATTACCTGCTGAAAATCAAACCAAAAATCTCCATTTTTGATGGAGAATCCCTCAGAAAAACAGCAGATTTTTTTTAAGACTGGCTAAATAATAAAACTGTCCGTTGCATAAAGGATTAAATTAATCTATATAAGTAAACGTGCAGCAGAAAATAACAGCACACAGGTAAACTTTTTGGCACTTACTTCACTTTCCCCTCTTTTTATGATGTTTTGCCTAATTAATGTAAAGAATTGCAGGATCACGTTACAAAGATAGAAGCATGGTTCTCTTGGAAATTCTCACATGAATTCTCAGTATTCATAGTGATGTGGAGTGTTTTCATATTATGGTTCAGAAGTAAGGCCAAAATATTTTACTCTGTTGCTGAGGTTTTTGGGTGTGAATACACAAATGTGTAATTCTGGGTCGATGGAAGAGAGCATAGTGAGAGAAAGCCTGAATACAGCATAGCTTTACTTGCTCTGATGGTGACTCTCACTGTGGGCCCTCTGAGGAGTGCTAGAAGGAGGTGGACTGTGTGAGAAAAATGTGGGTTCAGTTAGTACCATGATAACGCTAATACCCCATACAAATTTGGGGATCTCTACCCAAGATATTGCAGAATGGCAGTGAAACAGCACATTGAGGGGAATATGACTGAAAGGCTCCAAGCTGACAGTCAGGAAATGTTCCTTCACCAGAGTGAACATTTTCTGCAGGTACTCAAGCTGTGTGAGAAAGAGAAATAATCTCCTTTGCGCCTTGAATATCCTTTCTGAGGAGGGAATGAGTCAGGCTCTGTGGGCCATCTCTTCCTAGGAGCCATTGAAATCCACTGAAATTGGCATATGCTGGTTTGTAAAAACTCAAGTCAGAGCTGTTAAGTTCCCTCTGTTGTAATTAGTACTTCTTTGGCATCCTTATTTCTATCAATAGCAACAGATTTGCCCTAATATTGGAAGATGGTTTTACGTATTCTATTTTTACGTGACTACTGGCTAGCAGAGCAAAGGTGCATTACATGGGGTCACATTATGCTTCGGAAGCACTGAGACGGATGGTACAAAGTAAACTTCCTGTCCACAAATGAGAACTGTCTACAAATATGAAGTCCCTAGGACCCCTCTTGATCCTTGCTGTATTCTGGTACGGGTCCTTGCTGTTATTCCCAAGATCATTTTCCTCCTTGTGGAAGAAAATACTTATTCAGTGCTATTAAATGTACATGAGAATTTAGTGTACAAGAAAACTCCACTTGCCTAGCTTTATTCTAAATTTTCTCTGTTACTTAAAATGAGTAGTGACAGATTATCACTCTGTTAGATAATATACAACTTACACTAAATATTATCCTTCTCGTTAGGATACTTATTTAGAAATATGCTTATACCTTTTTGTCTTCCAATTAAAGGAAAAGGAAGATTAAAATAGAAATTATTTCACTTAAAATTCACTGACAGAAAAGAGTGGTTTAAAATAACAGTAAATGCGGAGCTCTTACAATAGATGTGAATGATGCTGCAAGTCAAATAGTTCTTTTGAACTCCCACAGTAAATTTCCTCATAAAATATATTTTCGTTTTCTTAAATCTAAACCTTTTCCACAGTTTCTATGAAGTCAAGTAGCAAAATAGATCCTGAATTGCGGAACCATTCCTACAGAGTAAAAAAAAGCATTGCTCCGTAGTAGCTTATATTTTTTTTTTCCTGTTCCATTTTGCCTTATTGTAAAATTTTCCTCAACTGGCTGAAAGCACATTAGCTGCTAGATAGGCATCACACTGATGTCTCCATGCTGTAGCTTACAGCCGTGAATTTGCTACGATCTGTTTAATCATCAGTGTATTGATTTTCCTCAGCTTTCCTTCATTTTAGCCCCATAGCAGGCTTCTGTAATTTCCTTTGGACAAAGTGTAACCAAACTGTGCTAAGTGATGTTGATTTGCAGGCAAAAGTAAAGGGGTAAATATAAATTAACAAGCTATAAANAGAATAATTTTTGCGCTTTGTGATTAAGAATTGATCAGTCTAAAAGCCTCTGATGCAACTGAATCACCCATAAGCTGCTGGACTGAAAAGGCTCAGCAGGGGCTGGTATTTGTTTGTTAAACTCCCATGATTCCAAGTAGATAATTGGTCTGTGAAGTTCATGGCAGAATCTGAATTTGCTTTCTTGCTTCCCAGCTGGCTGAGCACTGGTTTATAGACTTCTGTGTACAAATTTAGCCAGCAGCAAACCTCGCATCTTTAATGTAAAAGGTGTTTTGTTGTGTTTTTCAGGTGCTGAGTGGAAAGCCCACACTCCAGAAGCTCATTAAAAGGGCCAAGTTACAGTACAGGTTTATTTCTGTCACAGCGTTTCAAAAAATAGTGACAAGGATTAATATGTTTCATTGGTACTGGAAAAAGCTTGATATGATCCCTTGTGAATTTGATCATCTGTTTCGTTGCCTGTATAATACTCAATCTCCTATTATATCCTGAAGTTACAGCTGTAAACCAGAGCTGATAAGAATTCATGCCAGAGCCTTCAGATGACTAATTGTTTTATTAAGCAGTATCTTGTTTATTGCAATTTATTTCATACATCACTCAGAGAACCAACTCTTCTTTAAAATGGTAACACATGATAAATCTGCTGTACATTATCCATGACAGGCACTATATTGTATAAATATGTACAAGTAATGGAGTTTAAAAATCTCTCAAACTGGTACTTCTATTCTGTGTTGCTTACGAATAGCTATTTTTGAACATTTATGGAATTCCTTCCAAGGCTTTTCATAATTCTGACAGTAAACTCAGATCTACAGATTGCCTAAAAAGTTATCTCCATCTGAAGATAGAGCCTGACAGTGTAATCGCGTGCTCTGGCCTGATCAGAGGAAAGCTATGCACTATGCAAATGCTCAGGAGCCTCACAAGGACCCCCCAGCTCCAAGAGCACAGGTAGCCCTGTTTCTAGAAAGTGCTCTGTGAAAGGTGCACTCTCACAAGTGATGGGCAACAGAAAGGTGCACCAGATTCCTTCCAGCTGAGATTCATACTCATGTCAAATATTCTCAGGAACCCTGAGCCAACATATCTGAGGTTAATGGTAGCTTTAGTATTTCCTCTGATACCTTTGCGATCAGACCCAGAGATATTACAAAGAGTTACAAGACACTATTTTAAATCATAAGCTAGAACAGATGGGCTTCACTGCATATTTATGAACTACCAGTATAATGGGATCATTTCTGAGAGTAGGAGGGAGAAGACTGAAGGTCCACTTCCATTTGCTTAGGATTTATGCAGGGAACAAATAACTCTGTCCTTTAAAGAAAACTGCTTTCTTGTTCAAGCCTCAAGTAGGGCTCACTTTTTTCCTTGCTGGCACACAGTATAAGGCATTGGTATGGTTAGTTCTTCTAGTTTTATGAGAATAGTCAGAAGAATAAAACACTTAATCACTGGTACTGTGGGTGGAGTTTTGGTCATTTGTCTTTTTGCTGTGATTCATTATCATATGTGTGAAAATATATTTCACTATACCATAATTCAAAGCCCACACTCTTTTGCAGAGAAAGATTTAAGGATTGAACATATTCAAACAAGCAGATATAAAAGATACATATTTTATTGTACATGTCAGAAATTAGACAATAAACCCATGTTATTCTTAACAGTAGTTCTTATTCCTAATTTCTTAAGTGTCACACCAACATTTTAACCCATAATTGGTTGTATATGATTGTACAGTACATAGCTAAACAGACCCTTGTTTGCAGCTGGCAATTTATTGCCCTCCTGCATTACAACAAAGAAACCCAAAATGGTAGCCAAAGAGAAAACTGCCAGTCAAAACACTCTTGCTCTCTTATTCACACTGTTGCTTTCTACCTCCACACTCCATTTTTCTCTAACAACAAATTTAACTTATGAAAGAGAAAGGTTAAAGAAAAAATATTTAGTTGCCAAAAACATGGCAAAAATATTATAAAAAGATCTGTTACTGTTAAACACTGTATGTCCTTAGAAAAATGCTAGGAACCACAAGAGTTACACTTTTATCTAAGAGGTAGCATATGTGCCATATAATACATATGTTGCAATCACAGCAACTTATTTTGCATGAACAGCAGCAAACTGAAAAAAAATTGTCCAGTGCTCAAATGAAAGCTGTCATCATGCGTTCATTTTAAATATGCATTCAAAGGAAAAGCAGTTTTGTATACTTTCCCTGACAGGTTGGTGGGTTGCATTTGGTTTTGGTTTGTTGTTTTGTTTGGGCTTTGTTTTTTTGTGGGGTTGGGGTTTTTTTGGAGTTTTTTGGGGGGGGGCAGTGAGGGGCTAGAAGCAGGGATAAAGCTACCTGTTAGCATGAAAAGAAAAGCAGCAAATGTACATTCTTTCTATTATGAGATGTTTTGAACAATCCCATAGTGTCATCAGGGTTTTTTTCAGAGTGAGTTAAAATAATTATTCTTGGTCACATGCTCTTATTTCATTCTTCCATCACTTAAAATAAGGGTTCACATTTGCCTTATAACAAATACTAAACTAGTGTTCCCTTCAAATATTTGCTATCCAAACATTAACAATCTCTTTATCTTAAAAAAAAAAAAAAAATACAAAAATTAATTCCTGGAAGATTCTGGGAATCCTAAGATGTAGCTAAATAACTGAGTACTAAATATTCAGCACTCCTTATTCTCTTGAGTGTCCACTTGTGCCCTAATGAAGCTATTTTAACCATGACCTATAATTTTACCCCTGCTTTTGTTTGGGCTTTTTTGTACCAGCACTCTGAATTAATATAACAAAACCAACCTCTCCTAGATTTCTGCCCCTCTTGATAATGGACCAATATCTCTCTCTCCCAGGCCACTCCTCAAAAATGGAGATGGTCTTACACAAAGTGGAAAACAAGAAATCACAGAGCAACAAACTGTCCAAAGGGCACAGTAGTAGAAAAGCCATCCATAGACCCTGAAGTGTAGATCACTGTTTTCACACACAGCAACATGAATTAATCTCAGAAATGTAACACACATTAAAACCAGACAGATTGGTCTCCATATTCCTCCTATTAGAAGTCTGTATCCAGAGCCTTTATACTGCCAGCAATGATGGCAGATAGCCCAGCCAACAGCCTTTGCAGGTTACATTTGCTTCAAGCCTTAGAAAAGAATGATTGATATCAACTTTTCAGGGAGGCCTTCTTCTTCAAAAAGCATAATGGCAGTCATCATAGAGTTTTCAGTTTTTATTTATTAAACAACATTAATTTGAGCTTGGGTACTATAAAAGCTGAGTGCGAATTAAACTAGTAAATGTAAAGTGTATCTCAAAGCGTGAATTTTATTAAAAGTTCTTGCAAGTTAAGACCAGATTATTCTGAACTGCAGGACAAGTGTGAGTTTTGTAACCAGCCGTCTTGGTACAGTTTCAGTTGTATCATTATTCACTCTTGGTCTTATCATTCTGAATCCAGCAGTCTAGACCCTCAAAAGGCAGAGTGGCACTTAATTCCAGAAAAAGACTTTGCCCTAAATTCTTGTGATCTCCGATTAGCAATGTCTTAATATCTACTTAAAAGCTCATGGGAAATTTAGCATTTTGATTCAAAGGCTAATTTGACCACCAAGTACTCTTACATAGTTGAAAGGAAAACTAAACTGCTGCCCAGCCTTTGGGAGCTTAAAAAAAAAAAATAAAAAAAAAAATAAAAAAAGAGGAGGGGTTGAGGGGAAGAAAGGTATTAACCACAGCCACAGAAATTTTACAATATTTTTTTAACTGCATTACAAATAATGATCTATTGATTTGGATTCTTTCCTGGCATTGAGTGTGTATTTCTTTTATACTGAGTTGTTACATGAGTAAATACTCCTAAAGCTTCTGAACTGCTACCCAGTACTTCTAAGACTCTAGGTTATCTTTACTGAAGCTAATCTGAGTCATTTGTTTTCTTTTCACTAGAAAAGACTGGGTGACCAGATGAAATGTGAACACCTTGTCCAAAGACCTGCTTCACTTTGCTCTCAAACACTAGAGCAATTATAAGATTTCCAAAGAATTATATTCTCAGGGGAAACATAAGGAATAGGGAAGTACAACACAATTTCAAGGAAAGACAAATGTATGATGCTTCATAAATACAGACCTCTCAAGTGCCTGGAGGATAAAACAAACAAAACAAAACAAGCAAACAAAATCCCAAACTTTAACTTTTCTCTTTTTTTCAAAAAACTTTCCAAATGTTTTCTCGCTCCAAAGAAATAAATTGAGATTCTAATTATGAGATTTTTACAATTAAGAACACATTAACTCCAGAGAAAGTTACCACACCTTGGGACTTCACATCATCTAATTTTTCTCCTGACTATTTGCTGATGTTACCTTTGCAGTCACCAGCATCTCGAAGAGAGACAGAAGCATGCAGCCAAATTAGTGATTGCGGGGGGGAGGGGGGGGAAGTATTCCCTGACATGAGGCCCTACTCCTTGACCCTTTAGAGCTCTTGCGAGTGCAAGTGTTACTTCTGGCAAGCAAATGAAGAGTCCTCCACAGAAAGGCTACACAGCTGCTCTTTAGCCACATCTTTATGTGTGAAATTCAATCTCCAGAGCTTTCACAGAGCATAAGGGCTGAGCATACCTATTCAAACCTGGCAGTGGAGTAAAACTGAGGTTTTATTCAGCACTTAAATATGAAAATTACTGTAATATGTGTGATGGACAAGGACTTGGAGAACAGTAACTCCAATAGATCTGAGTATTTGCACACATACACATTCTATTCAAAGCATCTGTAGGCTATAGAATGTTATCAGAGGACTAATATATCCCAATCAGACAGGATTTATTTATAGAGAACGCTCTTTTTGCAGTGTTAGATGCCTCATTAACTTGATTCAGCTTGCACACAGCAAAAATATTCCCTCCCTCTTCAGATTTTTGATAGAGAATTATAATTTCTTGTTTCATTTGTTAAAATCCTTTTGCTGTGAGGACATTTCAGAAATGCTGTATTGCAGGCGACTTTTTCAAATGCCAGGCTATTCATTTTGACCAAAATGCTCTCCTTTTTCTGATTTCCTCCTCAGAGAGACACCAGAGAGGATTGTCCTATATCTTCTTTTCATTTGCCTCTTCCAGAAACCATTAATAGCCAATATTTGATCCTCCTACACAAAAGTTCATGATAGCAAAGTTGAAAGTGTGGGTTACATATCATGCTATAAACTGATTATAACTTCGGTATGTCACTGCTACTGTCACTATAAAGCTGAAGAAAATGATAATGTAAGAATTTTATGTAAATGTAAGTACAAACCCATTCATAGAAGACTTAGGAAATCTATGGGTTTAGAAAATTTGGAGATTTTGAACTCAGGTCTTCAAGTTAGTGTGGAGGTTTATAGGAGTATAGGAGTTATCATCAGAACCCGGTCAGAACTGGCAAAAGAGTATAACTCTATTTTGTGGAGTTTACCATTTTTCTTTTGGTTCCATAAAGCAACAAACTCCAAGATCCCTTCCTTACTGGTGTCAGGTCCACAGCCTGCTCTCTTTACTGATTACAGTTTAATAGAGAGCAAATGGAAAGCATCCTGAAAAATACATGAACCTGCGTATGTATTGAATTCACTAAACTCTAGTCATATGCCTACCATCGAGACAGGGTCTCTCTAATGACTGGAATGCAACAGGGATTAGGACCTGGGGATGTTATTTTTAGGAAATGAATAGGCAATGCATTCTTTAGTAGCTGCAGTTCATTTGTAGCTTGATTTTAAACTCCTGATATCAACTTGCTGCAGTGGGTTACCAATCAAATTCCTCTATCTTAAAATCTTTCACATCAATTCAGACTCTTTTTCTTTAATACCTCTTACCAAAAAAAGAAATGTTTACAGGCATTCCAGTCATTCCCACTACATTCTCTGTTCTTAACCATTTTATTTTCTCAGCATCTGAATATAGAGAGCTGCCCTTTAGGAGTGGTTTATCAAATTTCTTTTTGAGCACCACATGGGAAGGTGACATGATAGTAATTTTACTATCAAAGATAAGTTGGTTGCAATGCTATTTGAAGGATGATTGTGTTCCCTAATAATCCATAAAGAACAACCTTCATTTTAAAAACACTGTAAATATAAAATCAGTTTTAATCTCAAGCGTTGTCTAAAGGCCAGTTGCCTAAACCAAATAGCACTGCATTGCTGAGTATTGTTATTTCATTGCAAACTGTCATAATAATTTGATAGCTTATTAAAAACAAAAAAGAAAGTTATGAATTTTAAATCTCATTGACTTTTTAAATTTCACTTCCATTTACTATAAAAATAGTTAAGCAAAACCTCTTGAAAATATGATATAAATCAGTGGGAGACAAAAGAACCAAAGAACCATAAACATCTCTACCTCTATTCCCATGACTCGCCATCTCTATCTCCACCTTCTCTACTTGTGTATCCAGTCCTTTTTCTCTCCTCATCTGTGTCACATTATTAAGGACAATCTCATGATTTATACACTCACTGCATAGCTCTTGAACTCTTCAAGTATGTGCATAATATTCTGGAATCCAAAGGACTTTGAAACACAAATAAATTATTACAGGGCAATCAGCTATCAGATGTGCTTTGATTTGTGGTAAATATGCGTCTGAGAAATCCTGTAGCACACATGATAATGATGGTGAGCTTGTCTGAATTAGCTTCGCAGTAAGCATAAAGGCTCAGACACTTAACCTGGAATAGCTCATGCATGGCAAATCAATAATTATGCTAATTTTATTGCAAAGTTATTTCTGCTCAAGATTTTTAAGTTAAAGAAAGTTGTGCCTACATTGCAAGCATTGCTTAGCACAATTTGTGTTAGAAAGGAAACTGATTTGCTCAAAGCCTTTCAGCACCATTCTTGGTGTCACATAATCCAGAGGAGATGTGGATTTCATAACTTCAAAGTGCTCTAGTACAACACAGAACGACCAAGGCACAGACCGCTTCCTCTCTAAATGACATGAAAATGTTAAGAGATGCCTTTTTAGCCAAACAAATGTGGTTAATTTCTGTCTTCAAGAATGCTCTTTTTTTCTTATTTTAGCAATATAGCCATACAATATTACCCCCTATATTTCCTTCCTTGGTGCAATTTCCTTAATTTCCTCAGTGATGAGCAAACTTGCCATTAAAAACACTGTTTAACTGAAAACATATAACAAGAAAAAGAACTGCAGCAGTTCATAAATGAGTCTGAGTTTCCATGGAGGTACTATAGACCTTGCTTTGTCTCAGCTTCTCTGCTCTTTAAAAGTACATTCTAGTTAATCTGATGATCTACTGGCAGCACAGACTGATTTTATAGGAATGGGTTGTTTTTTCTTCCAAAACCAAAGCCTACATACAAAGCACATCCAAATGAAATATGCTCACATGCATATTGCTTCTGGAAAGCAGGAGCAATAATAATAAGTGAATTTCATCAGCCCAAGTGAAATTTTCCTTTTCTGTTTACCTTCTCAACAAATTATTCCAATGGCATGTGAGCCTCTCAGTCACATCTTCTTCCCTGGATCCCAAGAATTATATTCAGTCCTTTCCAAAGGACCACCAGAGAGACTGATAATTTACAAAGGAACACTTGAGAATGTTCTGATACCTGATTAGTTCCTATATAAGGGAAGGTTCCACTATACTTTTAATATATTAATTTTATACCCATGGTTTTTGAATACTGATCAATCTTCTCTCAACCAAGAACTCAAACGTCCCATTTGCAAACAGTTATTTTCTCACTTCTCTCTTGATTTTGATTCACTTCATTACCATCCTGTCTTAGCTTCAGGTTCTAATATTTTGTCTTGTCACATATGACCAGAATGTAACAGTTTTGTTAATAACCTAGAATCCCCTAGGTCTGGACAGATTCTTCTTTTGTGATTTCTCTTCAGAACAGAGAATAGACCCAAACTATTTTTATCAAAAATATATGCCCCCTCATCTTTTCTGGAGTAATTATGTGGTTTTGTATTGCACCACACTAACACAGACTTAGTTTCTCCCATGATATTGAATACCACAGACAGACAGAAAATGTGTGTGTGACACACCAGTGCTGTTGCTGCTATAACCTTCATTTATGGTATTTCACTTTTTCTCTCAACACTAATTCAGGATCCTTGTGTATATTGTTGTCTTCACAGCTGCCAGGAAATTTCTCTGTTATCAGCACTCCCAATTCCAGAATTTCAGGCCTTAGAACCATATGAAGGCATAATGTCTTTCCACCCAAGATGGACTGTCATTATGATAAATCTATTTCTCTCTAAAGACCAAAATAGCACTTTACATAAGACAGATAGCACCTGGCAGGTAACTACTGAAGGCCAGCTACCTGTTTTAATCACTATTAGATTTAGTGGCAACAGTAATTGTGTTAATTAGGGTTACTTTAAAGATGGGCTCTGGTAACGGACTACAAATGTGTTTCCTTGTTAGATGTGCTAGGCTATTGTGAAACTACTCCTCCTGCTACTACAGAGCAATCTAAAGCAGTAAATAAGTGTCAAGAGGCTTGGACAACATGCACAACAGGCACTCACGTACTCAAGCAACAATGTGGGAGTTCAGATAGACAGATAGATGGACCTCAAAGAATCTTGTGTTGATATGATGGTATTCATGAACTGAGAAAGCAGCCCCCACACAGCCTGAAGTGAGTCAGGCTGATTATAAAATGCAAGGGATGCAGCCTCCCACATCTGACTCTAAATTCCCATTCGTTTTGCTAAAAAATAATATTAAATCCCTCAACCTAGTTTAAAAATTGTTAATTGCTTCAGTGGTCAGTGTAAGCCATAGCAAAGCATGTGCAATCCTTTAGAAAATACTGCATATTGGATTAGGCAGGGAAAGATTTTTTTTTTTTTTGAGCCATCACAATGTGAATTTATTTTAAAAGAAGGATATGAATCAATACATCTAAGCAAAAGAAACAGAGAGCTAGAGGGAAGCTTCAAGGGATTGTTATTGTTTGCAGAGAAGATCTAAGAGGAAGAGTGTTCTGGGGGTGCCTGGTTGTGTAAAGGTAAAGAACTATTCAGATGTGGAGGGAATATAAAAGGAAAGCATGAATTGAATGAAAATATTATTTCCATGAATAGCTTGCCCATAAGTTTTGTCAGGTTGCCCATAGCACTTTTCAGTAGCCATTCTTCAAAACATAAAAAAATGGATATATATTTCAAGATGTATTAAATCTAGGCTGAACAGTGAGATTGAATCAGGCTTGAGAGCAAATGCCCTTCAATCACTGCTGAGAAAGTACAAGAACATGACAATCATAAAGCCAGAATACATTAGATACTAGTAAGGCAAAAATGAAACAATTTTTTGCTTACCTATGATCTCCCTCATCCAGTCCAATGACTTTTGAGTTTAATCCTTTAGAACTGGGGTTAAGGCATCATAATCAGCTCCACAACTTCCATTGTCATGTGCCCTCCCTCCTAGTGACTCTCACTGCTTTACTCATAGCCAGTCTTACCTATATGCATGCAGGGACTGGGATTTGGAGAAAACATACTATAAAAGACCATGGAGGCTTTATAGTGTTAAAGGCAGAAATGGCTGAAAAAGTAACTGACAAAACTTAGTTATGCTTTGAGAGACGTACTTCTGTAGTTCTTAGTCAAATCTTATTTCTGATCCTGTTTTGTCTCATTTCCATTTAGTTATGATTTTGGATTGTATTTCTCTAAATCTGTACTTCCATCATTACCACAGCATATCTGGGCTTTTTTTGAATGGCACTAACTGGCATCCTTACTGGCAGTCTCAACAAAGAGGCCAAAGACTGAATGCACATGAAGAATGAATTGTCACCTTCTTTGAAACTGTCCTTCTTAAACAGGGCAGAGACATGCTGGAGAAGCAGGGCTTGTGATGCGCCATGGAGAAGCTGGTGATGGAAAACCCACTCCTTAGAGGCAGACTGGAGATGTTACTGTGCATGGACCTCTTCCTGCTAGCAGCTCAACATCTAACTCTTCTCCAAGGGTCCTTGCACACAGCACTTTGCAAGACTAGAGTGTAGATGAACTGTGGACTTCATCCTCAGAGGGCTGCTAATCTTGTCACTTTTAAACACACTAAAACTCAAACATGCAATTAAAATATAAATGTCCAAATACCTGCTACTTTCAGCTTCTGCTGCAGTATAAATTGGATGAAGTCCCATTCATATTGAAATGTAAATGCAAACCATAAATCTAAAAAGGTAAGAAAAAANAAATGTAACGTTTTTCATCTGTGTAGAAGATAATGATACAATATTCAAGTTTTCCACTCTAAAGGTAATATTTTTTGTCTAAGTCAACATACTTTACCATTTTTTAACTTTTCTCATCATATTTTTGACAGCAGGTTTTCCAATTTTGACAGCTTTTAAAAAGTAATTTTAACAGACGAGTGATTTCTCCTCTCAGTAAAGTCAGATTATGTGAAATGTCAATGTAAAAACTATATACTGTGACACATAATCATTTTTCATTGAATTTACTTATTAATTTTACTTGCTATTGCTAATAAAATGTAAGTGCTTAGCTAATTGTATTGCTTATTTAAATTTTTTAAAGGAATATATTTTTTAAATTGCTTTTCTTTCTGACTAAAAAATCTCTCTGAGGCAGCTGTAATTTGTCACCCTTCCAATTTATTTAAAGAAGAAGAATTACTATCACAATTGATATTCCCAGCTGAGCGGCCAAAGAATGAATCAGCAGGGAGAGGTTAAACCAGCTTTTCACCTGTAAGGGTAGACTCTGATTTATGGGTTGGAGCATATCTGCAGAATTTTACAAGAAAGTTTTTTTCCAACATGATGCACATACTCCATAGAGATCTTCAGGTTGTGTTTCCTATGCTATCAGTTGGGCACCTCTGGTAAGAACAAACAGAACAAACAGGAGGGCAAAAAATCAGAATGGAAATGGACAGCTCAAAGCTTTCATTTCTAGATCAAACTCATCTCTAGTGAGGCATGAATTTGTTGGACAGACTGCTGTCTCTAAAAAAGAATACAGTAGTTCTAAATCTAAGTTTTCTTTTTCTGTGAGTGAGTCTTATTTCTAATATTCTATGGCAGAAAATTAAAAAATAATCTCTTTCTACTCTGTAAGTCTAAATGCAAAATAAAAGAAAAAATCATCAGACCACAACCAAACTACTCACACTCTCAAGATCACTACTATTAGGTAGAGTGTGTCTTCAAATTCAAAAATATCACAGAATCAGAGAATTAACCAGGTTGGAAGAGACCTTCAAGATGATAACCTAACACCTTCTAATCAATTAAACCATGGCACCACGTGCCTCATCCAGTCTCCTTTCAAACACCTCCAGAGATTGTGACACCACTCCCTCCCTGGGCAGCCCATTCCAATGGCTAATCACTCTGTGAAGAACAACTTCTTAACATCCAGCCTAAACCTGCTCTGTCACAGCTTGAGACTGCAATCATTTATTTCTAATCATTTATTAAGTCTAAATGTTTTTTTTTTTAATCAAAAACATCAGACCACAACGAAACTACTCACACCCTCAAGATTAGTACTAAAGGTAGAGCGTGTCTTCAGAGCGTAAACTCAGAGTCATGGACTCAGTGCAGTTTCACTCACTTGTAATAAAGACTAGAATGCAACCTCAGCATAAAGTTCATTTGTTATTTATCTCACTTCATCCAGAAAAATGCTTTGTTGTCAGAAAGAAAGTATCCAAGGAAGTGAAAGTTAATGAGAAGCTTTTCCCTTTTTATTAGACCCTAAATCATCAAATAATCTTACAAAGTAAGAAAGATGTCTCATAGGAGGAAAAAGGCTCAGTGTCAGTCCCTGTATTTAAAGTATTTCTATATCAGCTCAAGTGTCATTACCATCTATTTTGTATTCCATTTTGATGCATCCACTTCATATGTCACTGGGCCAAAAGTATGCTTGCGTTCAAAACCGCTGACAAACTTACCACTACGTAGGCTGCTCCTTCACAGCATTAACATAGAACAGTTCTAAATCGAGCAATGTTCAATTATCCCTGAAAGTACAGATGACTTAGTTCTTCGTTATCTTAATTGTTTTCCAGCAAAAGTGAAATGTGCTGTATGCAAATTAAATAATACCAAGTGTCAGCACTTCAAAGAAATGCTCATTTAGCTTCAGTAGAGGGTTGGAGGGGTTTTTTGTTCAAATTTTATTCATTTATTTTGTAAGAAATTGTGTTTGTTTTAATTTGTTCCAAACACAATACAATTGTGAGACACAGTGCCTGCTGGCAAAGTTGGAATTGCTGTCAGCAGGAAATGGCAAACTAATAATAAATGGTGGTAAAATATTTATGTTATAGTTTATTGGGAAAATGAATGGCGTTTTCTATTTCATTCCTGCTTGAGACAGTACACAATAACATCGTTGTTTTCAAAATAAGTGGATAAGATTCTAAATGCTGTGGTGGCTTATCTTGTAACCATCTGATTGAAGAAAAAAAATCTAAATACAGAGCCTTTTAGTAGCTCTAATTTGGGACATTTTAACTGAGAATATGTAGTGCAGTAATTAGTAGCATCTCACATTCAGTGTCATCGGACACTAGTCTGACAGATCAAATGCTTGCGTATGTGGCCTACTTACTTAGTTGCTCACTCATAATTTTCAATAACAGTGCTGTTCTCATACAGGGAGGGGTGGTCCAGAGCCACTAGAGTACTCTGCAGGATGGTGATGTTCAAGTACAACACCGTGTTTATGTACTCCCCAAAGTGTATCAAAGCTCAGATCCACAGAAATAAAAGAAAAGTCAAACAAAACAAGCATTAGACTGCGTAAAATAAGGTATGGACAAGGCAAACAGGTGAGGCATTGTTTAGGTGGCTAAGGTAGATCAATATCTATGCTTGCAAGCCAGGAATTCTGCCTGCTTTCCTCCTGGCACTATGCAGATCATCTTACGGCCTGCAGACAGACTGTCGCCTAAACCCTACTGACAGACAACCTATTTCACCCTTGCAAAAATCATACCCATCTTCATTCTTGCAGCTCACGAGGGAAAAATAAAAGCCCCCATGCCTGTGCAAAGTCTTTCTGAAGTGTAGGCATAAAATGAAACCGCAGCTCACATTTTGTTATTTTATTATACTAATTACATGATGATAGCAGTTCCATTTTCTGTTTCTTCAGTTCCGAGTGACAAGTTGTGCATTTTGCCCAGGCTGTCTTACACTGCAGTAGTCTTTCAAAGTTTAAAAAAGATTCATATGACAGCTTGATACGATTCCCTCCTTTCTCTTCAAATGATCTGTTTTACTATCTGAGATGTTTTATGATTTGAGGCAATGAGACATTGAGAACTTCTTGCACATCCTTGCACAATTACATAGATTGATTAAATCCTTTTCCCCCTCCAAAATATCTTTTGATTTCAACCAGGTTCAATTAAGCAGTAATCAGTTTAAGGAACCGTTGGACTCCTTCAAAAAAATCTTGCAGACCATCAGCCAGGTAACCTACACCAGAAGCAGAATCAAGATTTTGTAGGAAACTATGAAATACTGTGTTTCCAGTATCAGTAATTCCTATAGAAAAGACTGCCTACAGGAGAGGATAAGATGCAGATCATGCCAGCTTCAGTACAGGAGATACTATCCCTGCATCCTGATCTTTTAGGTCTTGGACCCACAGTATCACAGTCTGATGTTGAGGAAGGAAGTGAGGATAAGAAAGACCTTTGTAAAGCCATAGAGAAAGCATCATCCTTCTTTTTGTTAAAAATGTTTGTGCGTATTGTACATTTTATTCACTTGCAAAACTGAAAAATCCTCAACTTTCTTTGCTCATACATGAACTAATTAGCTATTAAAACAGGGCTTAAAAATAATGTCTGTTTCCTAATTTTAAGGAGGTTACATGTTTAGCTTTAATCTCCAGAGTGTAAAAGGTCACCTTTGTAAACTGACGCATGTGCTACCTCTGAGCAATGAGAACAAATGTGCATTTCCTCAGTCCAACAACCTTAGTTACTCTTATATTGCAGCCATTTCCTTGCCTTGCCTTTCTTTATGGTAGAGAAAATGTAATTTACTTGTCAGATTGAAATGTTTGATATAAATCCTTAGCCTCTCTTTGAAACAAGTATTTCAGAACCATTATATTATAAACAACCAGCATGTTTAATTAAGCAACCGCTTTATTTTCAGCAGCAGCAGGAGGTACGATTATATTAATTAAATAGTGGGGCCAGTGACCAAATTTTTAAAAAATAAAATAAAGTGAAATGAAAATTCAGCTCAACAAGGAGGTATGATTATCTTAATTTCAAAGCAAGACATGTGAGTAGAATTGAAACAAAATACTTAACCCTCCATCTTCACGATTATTTAAAAGTATTGTCATTTTTTAAAACTTAATACATGCAATTTGAAAAGTACATCTTCCCAGGATAACTCTTGCTTCAAATTGCAATCTGGCTAACAAATTGAAGTCAGTTAAACAAAAGTCCTGGAGCTATTTAATTCTAAGATGAAGAATGTTTTAACTGAGCCACAATTTTAGCATACTTTAGAATTAAAATGGTAGCATGATTAGTAAATACATCATAGAAAATCTCTATATCTCACAAGATTTTTGTAAGTAGGCAAAGGACCAGTGCTTAAGGTCACATGATCTCCTCACCAAAGTAGTCCATTTAAATGGTTCCATCAGTATGAGCAATGGAGAAAAATATCATCTAAACCAAATACCAAATATTCTTATCAAAGTATCAATAATTTCAGTATTGTTGCTGAGTTTTATTCTGTTTTCTTGAAAGCAGTTTCTACCATTCCCTACATGTGTATCATGAATAAATTTAAATGACCAGGATTTTCTATTAAGAGAAAAAAAGATTGCAAGGTGTTAATAGAAAAAAGGATGAGACAAAAAAAAAAAAAAAGAAATTTTTTTACATTTTGCTTGTTTGAAATTAAGAAAAGCAAGATGTGCATAATTTAGATGTTTATGACCAGATGAAATTATCAATGAAAAAGGAGAAGCTGTTAAGGGACTCATACAGTGAGTCATGGTTTTAATTACCTGTATTTAGATCAATTTATTTAGGTAAACAGAAGAAATATTTTTCATCCAGATGTGACAATTTTAGTGCTGTCATTTACCTTGCAGAGATCATAGAATTTTTGCTTTTATCACATTCCCCCGAGTACTTTCATGTTTTCGTTAAAAAGCAGTAGTTGAGAAAACATGTCAGATGCTAAGCACAAAATCCACAATGCAGCAACATGGAAAAAATAATGTAACAACTGTTTTGGAAGAAATGTCTTTAAGTCAACCTCCATGCAATCTTAGATGACTTCCAATGAATGCTGATTAGGTCTGAAGTTATAGCAAGACATGACTTTGATTGCTAATAAAAACACTTTCTGATTTAACTGGTCTATGATCAAAGAACAATAACTATGGGTAAAGTTGTATTAATATTTGGGATGGGTATACCAATACGAGCTAGAAATTAAGCCAAAGGATAATTAATGTCCACGCGTAAGCTCTAATCACTAAAGATGTAATTTTTTTTTCTGTTAACAGCTGACCTTAAATGAAGCTTACACTGAAGAGTAAAAGTGTCACTAAGACTAGAGAGTCTCTTCTTACAAAAAAACTTCATATTTTCTTCCTGCTAATGAGAATCCATGGGGGTGTAACTTGAGCATATTATACTAGTTCATCGCGTCTTTATCCAACATATTTAACAGTTTGGAGGATGCTCATAAAGCATATTTCCAGTGACAGTGAAGTCAAACATGAACATTGTTTAAGTAACCAAAAAAATCAATGTGTCAACTGTGATAACTATTTTGTACAGCAATGTTCCTTTGTCAAATGTGAGTAGAGGACGAGCTCTCTTTAATTTATTTACCTTTATACAAGCAAGTGCAATATAAAAGAGCAAGTCTTCTCATCCTCTCACACAGAAATTGCTTAGATGTCAGTGGAATTATTCATGAAGAAAGTTAATGAAGTTTAGCACAAGATTTTTGAATTGTTAATTTACTTGGGGGGGTAATGTATATGGGTTAACAAAGATGAATTTTTCATATTCCTGATAATAGGAGATTTCCTTAGAGTCTTCCATGACATATCTCATCAAGATTCATCATTCTGCAAAGGATAGAAAGACATCAAAAGCAAGCACTCACATTTGCTGATATATCCTGTGAAGTCTATTGAAGAGAAAGGAGAGCAGTCTTTCATGTTGTATTTCTCTAGAAGGCTGAGCAGACAGTCAGCACTAAATAGACAAAATAAAACAACTTATACATAGGAGATGAAAGAGACAACAAAACTAACAGCCAAACTCTTCATGGTAACCTTCTACTATTTCTCTACACTCCATCTTTCTAGTTAGAAAGTCCTTCTAGTCTATCAGTAAAATGCTCTGTTGATTCAAGCTACACATTTAACCAATTACTCTTGTAACCATTATTTCAGTCCTTAACTCCAACCTTTCTCTTTGTTTCTTCTTCTCTGTTGCTCTTTCTCTGTGTATCCTTAGATGAATTTTACAGTTGTTCCTGAATCAAGCTCTACCTCCTTCACTTCTGAGAAAGGAAACCACTTAGAATCATAGAACGGTCCAGGCTGGAAGAGACCTCCAAGGGTCATCTAGTCCAACCCCTTGCAGTCAGATGGGATATCCTCCACTAAATCAAGTTGCCTAGAGCCCTGTCAAGCCTCACCATGAAAATCTCCCTGGAAAACTCTTCCAGTGTTCCACCACCCTCAAAGTAAAGAACTTGTTCTTAACATCCAATCTAAATCTGCTCTTCTCTAGTTTGAAGCCATTGCCCCTCATCCTATCACTGCAGGCCTTTGTAAATACTCCCTCTCCATCTTTCATGTAGGCCCCTTTTAGGTACCGGAAGGCCACTATCAGGTCTTCCCAGAGCTGCCTTTTCTTCAGGCTGGACATCTTCAGTTCCCTCAGCCTGTCCTTGTAGCAGAGGTACTCCAACCCCCTGATCATTTTTGTGGCCCTCCTCCGGACCTGCTCCATCAGGTCTGTGTCCCTCTTATATCAAGGGCTACAGACCCAGATGCAATACTCCAGGTGAGGTCTCAGCAGAGCAGAGCAAAGTGGCAGAATCTCCTCTTTGGATCTGCTGTCAACGCATCTTTTGATAGAGCCCAGGATGTGAATTGTCTTCCAGGCAGCAAGCTCACACTGCTTATGACCAGCTTCCCATCCATCAGCACCCCTAAGTCCTTTTCCACAGGGCTGCTTTCTGTCACCTCATCCTCGCTTCTCCACCGCACCCCCCACACACACACACACATCTGTACTGATAGAGAGGATTGTTCCAGCCCAGGTGCAGAACCCTGTTCCTGCTCTTGAATCTCATGAGATTCACCTGGGGCCACCTCTGCAGCTTGCTCAGGTCTCTCTGGATGACATCCTGGCCCCCTGGTGTACAACACCACCATTCAGCTTGGTGTTTCCCAGCCTGCATGTGGTGTTGAGCAGAAAAGTCAGTCACTCAACCAAAAAGCCTCCTCTGCACTTTTGTTTAAACTGTGATGCTAAAAATCACTGATCTTAATGGGGAAATATGAATTTTCTTCGGTCACTCCTGCAATTCAGCAAATTTTGGCTATTTTCTACCTTTAAAGAAGTTTAATGTCTATTTAATCTACTTCTTGCTGCAAATTGGGTTCCTGTTTCTTCCTGATGGTCAAAGCAACTAATATTGAAGAGTTTCTGTACTCAAGTGAGCTCTAAGGAACATCTACTCCCTTTCACACACTGTGCATCTTGGTTAATTGAATGGCTTCTAATCTTCTCTGTCCCTGAGCTCCATAATTTGGAAAGGCAAGAAAGAATAGCTGGTACTGAATGAATCTTCCAAACTACAGAGGTGTTCAAAACATTTTCACATTTTCGGACATCACCAGCAAATTTCGGTCTTTCTTTAACCTACTTTTAAAGTTTGAATTGTAAGAGTTTCATGAAAATCAGCATATCCTCTCATGTTTTTATAGTACCTAAGACAGCATTCATGGTCATTGGTGGTAATCTAGGGATTTTATTAGCAACAGAAGTAAAAGACAGAGAAGGAAGCATATTTTCCATTTCTCTTGCAGCTGGAAGGACTACTTTCATTCTGTACTCAACCAACAAAGGCACTTTAGGGTTTCATTTCTTACCCTCTTTACTCTGTAAATTGCTTAATCCTAGTAATACTTTCACCACCACTACCATTAGAAATATTATTTTATTGAACTGACGGTTACCTGCTTCATCTGCATTTCTGTCCCATCTTTTTCACCATCTGTTAGGGAACTTTCCTATTTTTTAACTCCTTCAGTTTGACTTTCCACATAAAGTGGAAAGCCTAAAGATTTTGAGGCTTTTTCCTAGCAACACTCCACCTGCAACTACAATCCCACACCATCCCTCTCTTATCACACTACTGGCTGGATCAGTTATATGAGTCTTCTGCAAATCCTGTTTCTGCCAACTATTTTGTATCTGTCCCACAATGCCAAACTCTTTTTCAGACCCATTTTTCAAAGAGTACATGGGCAGGTTCACAAACATTTACTCTCATTGTCTATACTTCGCAAATATCTTTGAGAAAGACCCAACCATTAGGTTTTTTGCTACTCATTTTATCACTCTCATGGCTTTTTAATTGATCACTTACTTAAATTGAAGCAGCTTGGGACAATAAACCAAAACCTGTGGTTCCAGAATAGAAGCCAAATGTTAGTTTATGCCCTGAACAAATGTGCTTTCCAAGAAACATAATAAATTCTATGCCTATAGTAACCTTTAAAATTCAGTGACTTTGTTCTATTAAAACACACATAAATACTGTAGACACTTAAGACCTCTGGTCATCACCTCTATATAACTTTATCTTATATCTTTGACTTGGCAGTTTTCTGTTCAGGTTCAAATTGTGTTGGGTTTTAGGTTTTTTTATGTATCTTGGTTTAAGACAGCCCACTCTCACAAGCAAGCTCCCCACACAAATATCAGGAGGGAAAGTAACATAAAAATAAATTAATAAATACATAAATAAATAACTATATACATACATACATAAATGGAAAGGATTGACATAGAGAGTTTAATGAAATAATACAATGTACATTTACCTCAGCTATTTTGCAGGAAAACAGAGCAAAAGCAGAAGCAGCAGCAGCAGAAGCCATCCATAAAATAATCCCCTGACTTCTCAAGCCCACAGTCAGTCCAGTGAAAAAGGCCAAACTCCCAAAACCAGAAACCAAAAGCAGCAACTGGAAACAGGGAGCCTCTCACATTACAATCAGAACTACAAGCCCCATGATACTTTGCTCCAACCATAATTTTCATTTTAAAGCTGGCATGATGTCAGAATGTGTTTGAATACTCACCAGCAGATTCAACTGGCTAAACTCATTCCATTCTCCACCTTTTATTCTATACCATCTATACCATGCCCAGCAGCAATCAGCATCAAACAACATGCATTGTACATCACTGGTTGTCTTTTGTCCTACAGCCATTAAGCAATCTGACTGGCCATATAATAACTGAGTCCATGGTAGGTGCTGAGCCCTTACAAATGATTCCCAGGAAAAAATAATAAATACATCATGTTCCATCTTTTTGAAACAGAATGCTAATATTAAGCTTAGCTGCATGGTAGGGGGGAAAATGCAACAACCAATAGCAACAGAAAGGAAAATATTGGTAGGGCCTGTGAAGTAATCCAGCCTTTCTTAGCAAACATAAAAGCAATTAGATATAGTCCCTGAAGTAAACATAATACAATGAATCCAATGACAGAGATGGAGTTGATGAAAGAGCGCACTGGAAACCTTCATAACTTCCCATTTCCTGTGATGTCCAAACCTTTCTTAGTGCAGTGGAAGAGAACAATCTTCCAACAGCTTTGGTTGTTGAGTGGAGAGCTGTTGGCTTTACTGAAGTCTATTCAAATTTCTTGATCTGAAGAATCTCTAGGAAAAATATCATAGAATGGTTTAGGTTGGAAGGGACCTCAAAGATCACCCAGTTCCAAGCCCTTGCCATAGGCAGAGGCACATCCCACTCGAACAGGTCGTCCAAAGCCCCATCCAGCCTGGCCTTGAACATCTCCAGGGAGGGAGCAGCCACAACCTCCCTGGGCAATCCGTTCCAGTGTCTCACAACCCTCACTGTGAAGCACTTCCTCCTAACATCCCATTTAAATCTCCCCTCTGCCAGTTTAAACCCTTTACCCCTCATACTGTCATTACAAGATCTTGTGAATAGTCCCTCCCCAGCCCTCCTGTAGGCTTCCTTCAGATATTGGAAGGCTACTATAAGGTTTCCTTGAAGCCTTCTCTTCTCCGGGTTGAAAAGCCCCAACTCTTTCAGCCTGTCTTCATAGCAGAGGTGCTCCAGCCCTCTGATTATCTTTGTGGCCCTCCTCTGGGGTATCATGTAAATGGTATCTCAAATTTGAATATGAATATTAATTTGACTGCAGTTATAACCCATTGTACTTTGCTTTACTCTTTTTCTTTTCATCTAAATATGTCTTTCCATTAAAGTCACAATGTTTCATTAAAATGTGTCAGTTTTAATGATGTTTTCAATGGGAGTGTTCTAAATGTCCTGGCTTGTCTAGTCATTTACTAATGAGAAAATTAAACAAAGGGTTGTAAAAAGAAATGCACACACAGACACAAAATCTATCTTTTTTTTGTCCCAAAACAGATATGTGCATTTTTACGACATAGAAACGTCCCCAGAAGTTTTATTTCCAGTGTAGAACAAAAAGCCATCCCAAACCACACAAATTTCCACAGATTGGAATACAACACGTTACACTTAGGTTAGTGCTAAGTATGATACTTCATGTTTGTTTTCTGCACACAATACAGTAGGTCTGTTATAAAGAATCCTCATGGAAATATTTTTCAGATTGAATTCATTAGTAGTCGCAAAGACAAATTTCAATTGACTATAATTTTTGACATGTACAATGTTTTGCATATGTTCTGTTGGCCCATATAAATCAGCACAAACCAGTACTATGCACACAGACAACTCTGAGGATTATGCTCAATTACATTCCAAATGCCAGTTATATTGACTGCATGTGTATAAGGTATCAGTTACATTGCATACAAATATATTTTAATTTCACATTTATACTGGCTTCACAGAATCACAGAATCACAGAAACATTCCAGTTGGAAAACCTCTCAGGATCCAACCAATACTCCTACTCTACTAGGTGCACCCTAAACCATATCCCCAAGCACCACATCCAAATTACTTTTAAACACATCCAGGGTCAGTGCCTCAACCACTTCCCTGGGCAGCACATTCCAATACCTGACCACTTCTGCTGTGAAAAAAAAAAAAAAATAAATCCTAATTTCCAGTCTAAGCCTACCCAGTTGCAGTTTGAGGCTCTTCCCTCTTGTTCTACCACTATTTACTTGGGAGAAGAAACCAGCACCAACCTCTCCACAAAGTCCTTTCAGGCAGCAATAGACAGCAATGAGGTCTCTCCTCAGCCTCCTCTTTTTCAAACTAACCATCCCCAGCTCCCTCAGTCACTCCTCATGAGATTTATTCTCCAGACCCTTCAGCAGCTTTGTTGCCTTCCTCTGCACTCAGTCCAGCTTTTATACAAATAAGTTTTATTTAAGGAGTAAAAAATATCAGTTAAGGAATTTCCATTTCTGGATAAGATGGAACTGAAAGGATCCTTAAGGCTGCTCCTCTAATCACAGTTACTGATTAAATAGATTCAAGGGTGATATGAATTTTCCTCGGTCATCCCACATTCCCTGAAATTTAGGAAGTTATGGCTGGTCTACGCGCTGCTAGGGAACTACAGTGTGAACAGATGTTAACTGCAAACTGTGCTTGTGGTTCTTCACAATGGTCAAGGACAATAGCAGTCCAATGAGTATCTATGCCTTCTGCCAAAATAAGTCAAAAACACTTTCCAAAATTTTAGAATTACCTTAATTTAGGATTAGAAGGTGAAAAGCTAGGATTAAGATGAGTTTGTTTAGAACAAACATTACAAATTCCTGTGATAAAAATTGTAATGAGTTAGATAGAACTCCCAACTAATCCATGGAATGCAATAATATTCCTCATACAAAAGGAGGGGGTAAAAGAAAAAAACAACCCACAACTATTCAGTGGGTCCTTTATCCAGATCTGGGGAAAAACAACCTTCCTAGTCAAAAGTCGTCAGCTAATTTTAGCTCAAAGCCACAATCATGGCATGTTACAACTTCTGAAAATGAACCAATATGGCCTGCTTTTGTGTTGTTACTCAGATTTTCAGCTGGGGTAAGTTAGCATCATATAGACCTCCCCATTCAGAGAATAAGAGCACAAATAAATTCACATAGCTTACCTAATTAACTAGTAAAATGTAAAGTGCAAATTGCCAAAATTCACTACAAAACAAACAGGAAGAGTCTATAGACAAAAGATTATCCACTGAAACTATTTACAAATATTTTTAAAGGGTAAAAGTAATACAGAATTTAGCAACCTGTTTGCAGATAATTGGAGAACAAGGTGGGTGAAGGGGGGAGGCAGGGAAAGGGGACAAATTTTGCCACCTCAATTATTCATTCCAGGTTGATCAGTTCACTTCACTTGATACTCTAGTAGAGACATTTTCTATAAGCTTTTCATACTGCAGTAATGTAAGGCATGTGTGCAGCATAGGAATGAAGAAAGGGCATTTGTTTGCCTCTTTTTTTTATTTTTTTTGTAGTGATTCTTTGGACTACTCACATTGTTTACAAGGTGGTACATGTATCGCCTATAAAACATCTGTGAAGCACAATATCTGCTACATGTTAGTCAAGGATCGCTTCCTTTCAAAGTGATTATTGATCCACTGTTAAAACAGCTTATAAAACAACCATTTATAAAAAGACTTAGAACTTCATACTGCTATTCTATTACACATTTTAAAGTTATTTGAAGAGGAAATTTCAATATTGCCAAATAATTTTTTCATCTAATTACAAATGCCTATAAAATCTAGAAACAAGAGGCTACTGGTATTTTTTATATTTCTATAGAAAGGAAAGATAACGTCCAGGACTGGCTTTTAAAGCTATTAATGAGCACTGGCAATGTGAAAAAACGATGGATTAGGTAGATGTAATGAGATATGATTAAAGGATGTAGGCACTGAAGGGTGTTGGAGAAATTCTTTTCAGAAGGAGTATAATTAGTGTCTGATAAAAGTACTTAGTAGATGAGATTTTTTAAGAAGAAAGGTTAAGGTAAACACATACCATATGACAAACTTGTTTAATTTTTTTCTTTGGTTCTTTACATACTCAATAATCAGTTGAAGTTTTATACAGAAATTATGTTTGTTGAATACTTGATAAAACTTCACGAGACAATTAAAGGGATTTTAACTGCAAAACACAGAAAACAGAGAAAATTGTTAAATGTCCTCTTGTGTTTTCTGTAATGCATTTCTCTTTTTGTTTATGGGGATTATTTTCATGAATCCAGGAATGGGCAGGGGGAACAGTGCTTCTGTGCTATTTCAATAATTAATCAAGATCTTGGAAAGAAATGGTATAGATCATTCAGCAGTTTATACAGATCCTAGCAGTCTATTATGAATTAATTAATTAATCAATTATGAAATGTGTAGCTCCTCCAAGTGTTAAGCAGATTTTTCAATAGGAATGAATACAAGGTTGTATTTTAGGTGCTAGAAGGAAATGTCAAAGTAATTCCTAATCCACAGCCCTAAAAAAAAGATTGACATACTCCATTTGTTGTCAGGAATATGTTACTTCTGAAGTATAATGACAACACTATAAGTCGACACTATCCTATACTGTTAGTATTGCTTCAGCAAAACACAATGCACCATCACCACCCCTGCCCCCAAAAAAAAGGGAGCAGGGGGTATTTTTTATTATTATTATCCCAAGATAATCTGTTCATTTGGGTTATGTTTATATAAAAGTTGAAATTCTAAATATGTACAGAGTAAAGGTGCTGTTAGACTATCTGTTCCCTTTCAATTAAAGGACGTTCCTCAGATTAATTTTTTCTGTAGGTTTTTCCACAAATTTGGCATCAGATGGTTAGATTTGTGAGGCTTCAAGTACTTACTTGAAGAATATTTTCCTCCAGATTTCATTAATCCATAATATTTCAAGAGCATTCAAAGCTGTTCCTTACATTTTTAGTGCTAGCCCATTTCTCCCAATGATACTCCAGGACCACAAGGCAAGGAGGCAAAAGTTCAATGGACTCCAAAGGAGCAGGAAAGAAAATGAAAGTTGTTATTGTGTTGCAGAAGGATGAGGAAGTTCTTTGGGGAGGATAAGGCAGTTAGAGCACTTCCTCCTCATACACACTTTTTGCACTCACTTGCTCGCTTGCTCACTCTCTCTCTCTCACTCACTCACTCATTCACATACCTCCTTAAGGAACTCTCCATGCCCAGTTTCTTCCTGCAAACCAATGATATTGTATTTTATACTTTCAATAAAGGTCACACACAGTGGAGAGGTACAGTGAAAATCAGGACATTTGGGGATTCTAGACAAAAGCAAAATATCAAGCACTTTTCTGCTTTCCTTACAGGGACATGGTTGTGCTGGAAAAGTCATAAGAGATAGTGACACAGGTGGCTTCATATGCTGCAAAACAGAGACAGTACTCAGACAGCCACAGACCAGAACTGTTTTCTGCTGTCACCTGTCTGCTTGTTACAAACTGTGGCATGGTCCATCTTTGAGGAAGGAGCTACATACACTGGGAATTGGTAGTATCCGGCTCCGTAAAACTTTTTTACTTGCATGCCTTCACTGCTGTTAGGATCTCTTTCCTCTTCATTCTCTCTTTTACTTATGACACAGACTCCAAAGCAACAACTCTAGGCCTCTCATTGGTGAGTCTTGATGATTCAGTACAAACACACCACAAAGAGAAAGCAAGCAGTTGGCCTGTAGCTACTCTGCACTTTTCAATGAGCTCATTTTAAGCTGACAGGAACTTGCTGCAGTGTTTGAAAGATAGCATTTACCCTATCCAAAATGGTACTCAGTGTAGAGGAGGAAAACATCCAAAACATAATGGAAATCTTTGGAAAATATGTAGAAGGATGTTCTGTTTGAAGGGAAAACTGTGGACTAAGTTCTGCTGCCCTTAAATTCTTCAGGTGTTTCTGTAGAGAACTGAAACCCATCATAGATTTTTTTTTTTAACAAGGAGTTTATGACTAATATTTTATGCTGTATAACTGCTGGTGTGTGTGATTTAGTGTTCCCTACAATTGTTATACACTACTTCATTATTTTCTTTAAATATGAACTTAAAACAACTCTTTTTTGCTATGTTCTTACTTCATTTTGTTGTTGGGTTTTCTTTGTTGCCATTGTTGGTTTGCTATCGGTTGGGATTTTTCTTCTGCACTCAAATAAGTTCTATTTCTGGGTGAAAGAGTATTTTCCTTCTCCCCTCTCCCCAAAATAAAAATTAAAAATTACTTTTCTAAGTATCATTCTCCTACAGGAAGGTCTCTGCAATCTGTTGAAGATTACGGACACGTATGCAGGAAGAAAGTTGTCACCAACTAGATCAGGCCTGAGAGGGGGGTGGGCAGCGAAAGAAAGAAAGAAAGAAAGAAAGAAAGAAAGAAAGAAAGAAAGAAAGAAAGAAGGAAGGAAAGAAAGAATAATCACCAAGCTGATCTGAGAGATTGCAAGGCATCCAGTCCTTCTGTGTCAGAGAAACATGTATCTTTTCCCCACAACTTTCAAGGAGTTGAAATAACTACTTGAAAAATAAGGAAAATCCGTCCTCATCTCAGGCTTGAAACAATAGTAAGATTAGGTACCATCATTCTGAGATGAAGCTTTAGGAAAATATTGCCCCCGTTTTCACCTCTCAGATTGTTAGAAAATTCTTAGCATGTTTTGTTTCAGAAAAATTCACAAATAGTGGATAGCTCCTTTCAGAAATTGCGAGTGACACCTTATTCTTGCTAGATTTTCAGAGCTCGCAGTAGTGGCTGCATAGATGAGGCCATCACCAGCCAGAGGCATCAGCAGCACAGAACACTGCTATTTATTTAGACTCTGAAAAAGAGCCTTCTTGCTTATTTTCCTAAAATAATTTAAATGTATCACTTAAGTTTCTATTTGCTTTAAAAAAAAAAAAAAATTAAAAGCGTGGGAGCATAACTGTTTTGGCTCTGAGCTGATAGTAAATATATCTTCATATCATGTTTTTATTTTACCATTTTCAATGCAGCTATCTTTTCGATCCCCTTCCCCTCCCCCATTAATTCCTGAAGAGCTTGAAAGAGCCCTGGAGCTCACACTATTCTCTCCCCTCTGCAGCGGGAGATCAAATGTACTACTTTACCCCCTTTGCATGTCTGGTGACAGGATACAAGTATTGGCTCAGTCGGGATTTACTTCTCCTCGGGGACGAGCCCCAGGAGAGCGAGGGCTGGGCGCCCGTCCCCGTCGCCGTAGCAGAGTGGCGCGGAGCGGTGCTCTTCGCGGCGGGGCTCGCCGGGGTGAGGCTGCGTGCCAACTGCAGCCAGAGAACAGGCCTACCCCGTGTTTGTCCGGGAGTCGGGTTTGTTTGGGGTTTTATTGTTGTTGTTGATGGGGTTATAGCCCGCATAACAGGTCGTGGGGAGCGTTACCCCGAATTCCTTCACTGCTAAACCAGGCGGAAATATATACCTGTTATGTATTTATTTAAATCTTCATTTCCCTCGAAAGCTGAGAGATGACTGTCACTTGCACATTGTGCAATGAAGCCATCTCGATATTAATTTAAGAAGGGTAACTCCAGGACTGCTGGTGCTGTTCATTTGCAATTCCTACACACTGGCTATTATGTGCAGTGAACTAATCCTGCCTTGCCTTGGAAACAGAGCTTCCACTTAGCCCATTACACTCCTCAGATTTCCTTTATAAGAGAGCCATTGTTTCGCTGGGGTTTTATAATTATTTATAATATTACATAGAAATTTGAATGTTCCCAACACGTGTGCAGAGTTTTCCTTCTTTTTCTGGCCCTTCTTGAACTCTTTTTTTTTTTTTTTTTTTTTCTTCCGTGCTTCCCTTGCCGTGGGAAGTATCCGCGTTTCTTTACTCCTCCCTGTTGCAGCTGCCGGGGGTGAGTACTAGAACATAGCCACTGCACAATGGCCAACCTTCTCACACTCTGTATCAGTGTCCGGCCGCGAAGGATCGCCGAGGTTTAATTGCATCCATCTGTTGACGTTTACTGGAAGGGTGAGCGATATGCACCATGGTTCACACTAGGGAATTCGTCCCTGGGAGATCTGTTTCTCTTTATAGGCAGCCGCTAAGTGGGGCAAAATTCTGTCAAGGGTGCCTCTGACCGCTGCACTTCACTTAAAAGTCCTGAAATCCTGGCCACGCTGAAACGAAGCGAGGCCTTTTCTCTGCAAGCTGAGAATGGCCCCTCCAAGGTATGAAAACCCAGCAGCCGGGGCAAACAGCTCCTCACACATCCACCCACGTTTTCGCAGAGCACCAAAGTACCCAAAGGCAGAGAACTGCCTCACAGGCTTGGCAGGGGATTGACCTCGTCTAGCTCAGGCCTGAGAAGCTGGAGCATCTGCTGGCCGCTGGTCAGAGGCGTTGCACGCATTTATTAGCATTGTGGCAATACAGTCACGGTCAAAAACAACAGTAGAAGTTACATGCTCGCCACGGCAGCCTTTCCCGCCAAGACCGAGTAAGACAGATCTGCACAAAGTCTCCTAAGGAACTAAATCACGTTTGCAGTTTTAGTGTGATTCGGTTTATCTCGTCCCGTCTTTCGTGCTTCTTCGCCCTCCCCCCCTCACCCCCCCCCTCNATTTTTCGGCAATTATCAAATAGGCTGACTTAACCTCGGACATGTGACTTAGAGATTTCGGGACTGATTACTTGGTGTAGTACTGTCCCTAGATTCGTCGTGGATCCAGATTTCACGGCAGCATTTCTGAGCGGCCCGGTGTCGCCCCTGCCTCTCGCTGTGCAAATGTAGCCTCCCCTTTCCAGAGGAGATGATGGACTCGTGTTTACATTCCAAACAGTCACTAACTCCTCCGATCGCTCCCTCCTAACCCCATTGCGTCTCCCTCTCCATTTTTCTTTTTGGTTCTAGCGAACAAAACCCGGCATTTGGTGGCAGCACTGTCTTGTTCTGCCGTTGCATCGTGACCACGCAGACCTCATTCATCACTGATCCTTCTCCTGGACAGTTCCCCACTTTGCCTGTCAGGCGTTTCTTGTCACGTCACCTTCTTCCTCCAGATACCTAATCAGGGAGAGAACACATCCCGGGCACAGACGCAGGCAGAAAATCCCGCCCCCCCACATCCCGTCCCTGCCCCCGCCACTGTGGTCCCTCTGACCGTACTTCGAGCGCTATGGCTTAGCTTTTCCAGGGCTCAAGAAACAGAGAAAAGGGCCCACCTCTGCAGGACCCGGTGCTAAAGAGATTTTCACGGGTCCCAAGCTAACGGTACTGATTTAGGGACGAATTTCCCCAAGCATGACGCAACCGTCTCAGACACCTTCCTGTCCAGGCTGTTCACATCAGTGTCTGTCAAAGTACTTGCAATGATAAAGTACAATGCTGTTGAGATAGTTAACGGCTTGTGAGGATGGGTTAGGAAATACTGAGTATCTGGTTAGCAGAGAATGGAGAAGGAGACAATGAGGATAGAGAGTCCCAATAAAGCCCCAGTAAACCACCGTTTTTCTCAGAAAAAAGGTAGAGACATGAGGGCATCTGATTAACCCTTTTATTAGTTTTTATTTTTTTTAAAAAACAGGGGATAGAGGAAAAATTTTAAATCACGGTTTATGACTCAGCTGATAGGTGGCTTGGAACTATTGCCAAGTGCAAGTTGTGTATGTGGCATTAAAAAACAAACAAACAAACAAAAAATAACCACGGGGGGGAAAAAAGCTAAGCAAAAAAATCAAACAAACAAAAAACGCTACAGGAGCTCAAGACTAAATTCCCTTGAGTCACAGTGTTTAATAACTAACTAGGTTCAACTGTGCATGTCTCTGTGTGTTTGTATTTCCATTGTCAAAGAAAAAGGGTGTATGTTCTTCACATGTTAGATTTGCAATTTCATGTCGATTTCAACATCCCCTAACGACCCATCCCACAGAGGTATCTAAAAGCACCTACACATTGTCTCCCATCTCTCTACTACTCTAATGTGACACACCTACCTACATTTTAGGGGTGCATCATTTGAGACAGATTTACAGTTCAACCCTCTCAGTAGACAGGAGGAGAGATCTGTGTGGAATATAAATTCAAGAATGTAATTCTTTCTCAAACAAATAATCTGCTCCCTTTCAAATATAATTAATGTTTTGATAGTGCATTTCTTGTAAGGGAGAAATACAAAAACAGAGGCAACCTCTACGATCTCTGTTTGTATATCTGCAACAGGAATTTACAATACCTATCTTGAGAATGTGACAGATAGGGTTTTTTAAACATTTAGAAGTTTATTTATTAGCAGAACTACAGCAGGAAACTGATAGGTCTTCGCTATCCACCGTGCCCATATTACGCACGGTTTTGTTGAAAGGAAATTGCACTTGCAGGAGGAGGGCATTAGTCTTTCATTGGGATGAGAATTGTTTCCCAGCTCTCATGCAGCCTTCTGTCCCGTTGTGCTTAGAAGGCACATGTCGTTGTGCTTTGTCTTTCATTCTCTTCTATCCTTTCTCGGTAGGGCTGAACCTACATCTCTTTTCCGCCAACAGGGAGCTAAGGAAAAGCTCCCTAACACAGCGGGAACAGTCAGCATTTCGGTTTTGACAGTCTTCAGCGTTCAGACTGGTTCGGGCAACGATGTGTTCCAAGCCGTATAGTCTGAACAAAGCCATGTTTAAAAATGCTCGGAACATTTGTCAGATGCTTGTTAAATACTGTTACATGATCGTATGGCTCATTAGTTATAGATCCACTACCAAATCCAGTGGGGCTGTTATCTTTTCCTTTTTTTCCATTTCTCCCTCTCTTCTCTCCCTCTTTTTCTTTCTAATACCGATTTCATAGGAAAGTACATAAAGGCAATTCTGCCTTGATGAGGGACACGAAACTGAGAGACATTCATTGCGAATGTTTGCATCGTTCCTAAAGCACAACACAAAATAGTCTCTGAGAAAAAACTTCTGTTTTAACTCCAAATGCTACAAATGCTGGAGATCGGCTTGAGACCAAAGCCATCTGGATACTCCTCTCCCGTTCATGAATGGCCAGATTCGGCCTACACCAGTATCAAAAAGTAAATTTCCCATTTGTATCACTGCAACCTGCATTGGGTTCTCATTATTTCTATAGCCTAGCAGTACACTTTGGCATGCTGTTTATTTTCCATTGTCATGTTATTTTTTAAAAATCTGAGTGTAAAATGGAAGCGTGCTACAAAGATTTTAAAAAGCATTGGTTTCCAGCTGAGGTTACCTTGCCTCTCCTTGCCCAAACGGTGTTCTCAAAGAAAGGGAGGACTTATTTTTAAAATACTTTTTCACAGTGATAAAGAGAACAGTAGTAGATTTGGAGCTCTCTAGCAACAATAAACATTAATTATATGTGTTATTACTACCCTAAGAATCTTAGTTATAAAAGAAACAGACCTGGCTATTCCGATGGCAGTCTTTTTTTTCTTTTTTTTTTTAACAAACAACCAACAAAACCCACCAAAGATCAAAACAAAACCACACAAACAAACAGAAAAGAGCCAAACAACACCACTTCAAAACAAATACAAAACTTCAAGATTTTTCTGCGGAGTTTATAGCCTCTGAATAGATTGTTACAGACTATGGATTATTACCTCCCCAATAACATGGATTTGGAGTATACAATATTTTAACCTCCTTTCGATTTTGTAATACATGTTCTGTGGATTCGCCTTTTCTGAAACGCCTGAAATGTCTTGTAAACACCTGCACACTATGGCAGAGATAACCTTAGTTCAATACAAAGTTACCAACCTCAGTCAGTGAGATCCAATTAATTCGATGTTTGCCTCCAGTGATCTGTGNAACTTTGGTACTTTGAGGGTACGCAACTGGTCTTTTTTTTTTTTTGTCAAAAACTAACATTAGGGACGATCGCACTTACGTTCAGAAAATATTGCTATTTTTCTTAATGGGGAAAATTGGACTCCCGCGACTTAGATCTGCGGGTTTTAGAACTGGGATGGAAATTGGACTGACACCACTTTGCACTTTAACAATCGGATTTCGTCAGGATACAAGTTGTTTGTTTAACCCGACAGCTCCGTGCACCCCGTCGCACGCTTTTACACACTCATTAAAACGATTATTCACGACCTGTCGAGTGTTTTCTCGTTCATTCACAGGAAAGACTTAGCGCTCTAAGATTCAAGAGCGTAAGGCCAGCTACACCACGGGCCGAGGGGAGAGATTACTTATCTCTGTGATCATCTAATGCGAGACCGTCTTATCTCTACAGGTTGTAAAGCAGCAGTTGCTGGAGGTGAAAGAAAAAAAAAAATTGAAAATAAATTCCCCTCCCCCGCTACCCGACGAAACTTGCTGAAAGCATAAGACGAGGAAGAAATGAAGAGCCCTCCTAGTCGCGAAGAAGGGCTTGGCACTTGCTCAGCACCGCACACAGGTCCTGCTCCCTCTTCCCAACCTGTGGCTCGGGCTCCCACGGCGCCGCTCGCCGAGCAGCCAGTGATTCTGCCCCGGTGATTCTGCCCCTCGAGCAGCTGGTGGTTCTGCGCCCTGGGAAGCCAGTGGAGCTGCGCCCCGCGCTGCTCAAGCAGCGCGGGCCGGCACGGGCCCTGCGGAAGGGGGCTGTCCTACCCGCACCTGGCCTTCGCAGGGCTGCGTTCCAAAGACCCTGGTCTAAGCTTGCTCTCTGCAGCCGAGGTACATCTGCTAGCACGGTCCAAGCGGAGAAGATAAAATATTGATAAAGCAGAACTCTTCTCGAAACGGTCGCACAAGAAAATGCCAGTGTTGAAGGAGGGGGGGGGCAAGGGATGGGGGGGGGTGGTGTGTGAAAGTGGGATGTAAAATATATATCAAATGGCAACGGTCTAGAAGCGGATGGCTGAAAACGAGACCGTTTAGCAGAGTGGCTGGGGCAATTCCTTTACAATAGATTAAATCACGAAGCCAAAGAGAAATTTAAAATATTGTCTGCTTTGGAGCCCTCCGATGCTTGAATGCCGACCTTTCTATTTTATTTAAATATGTCGATTCCTGCTTTGTCTATTCAGATTACCACCGATTATTAAATTCCATCTATGAGGAAATCCCAGGGGCCACTCTATTGCTGGGAAGATGTTTTACACTTGAAACCAAGAGCGCTGAAGATGAAGCCATACATCGGCTCCACTTCGGCCTCTGCGGACCTAGAAAATCACTTTTCATTTAGAAAAATATCTAAACAGAATGTCCTTTTATTTAAATGAACCAACCCCGAATGCAACAAGGGATTTTAATCTGAAACGGCTTCCTAATTGCTCGAAAGGCAAGCACGTATAAGTAATTTGTTAAACTTATTGGATTGCAATAATCCACTATCAGGTTAGCTAAGAATGGATCTGTCAAGTGTGTTCCCCGGTCTAAGCTCTTTCTTTCAAACCAATCTGGTATAATAATTAGCAGACAAAGAACCTGAAATATGTAAGCAAATACCTAAAGTTCTGCATAAATAAACATACTAATCAATAGCAAGCTACTCAACACTTGTCTTATTGATGAAGAGACAATCGATTTTGCTGTTTCAGCCTGCAATCAGAGATTGGTGTTTAATTATTAGTACTGTTACCTTCACTGATTTAATAATAAAAATAGAGATAATAAGTCCTTGCCTTCCTTCTAAATGCAGATTATATTGATGACATAACTAAAGGCAACCTACACTTCGCAGAAAAACAAACAACTTTGTTCAAACAGAATAAATAGCAGGCAAGAAAAAGAACATGCAGGGCTGTCTTTTCTGATGAATGATAGAGGACAGGTTCATATTAGAAAAGATCAGGCAAATATATACATGCATATACACATACATGTGAACATATATATAGAGAGACAGAGAGAGGAAAATTGATTGATAAAACCACAGTGCAATTTTTATTTGACCAATTCTTGTCTGTTTTCTCATAGACCAGTGTGAGTGTGTATATATTATACGCTAATGAAAATATCCTTGCCATTCTGTGCCACTGTGATTCTCGCCTTCAGATGTACTCGCCACCAGAAGTGCAATTCAAGAACCTAAAAAGAAATTTGCTTATTACTGGCGTGTTTTTAATTTACCTAGGAGCCATGGTATTTTATATATNTAACTACTTCCCTACATAGACCACTCTAATAATCTGTCTCAGCTTTGTTTCTTTTGGTGTCTAGTGATAACGTCGGAGCCATTGTAAACACACTGGCGTGGGGATGTGAGTGTGTTTGGGTGTGCCCAGAGCATTAAAAGAGTGGGAATTCTGTAAATTCTAGTCTGTCATCACAAAGATTTTTGCTTCAAAAGAACTGTTTGGTAACTGATTAATATTATCCGTATTTAATTCTCAAAAGTATTGCAGCCTTTTGGGACATGTCGCCCTTTACGATGAGAATTTGCTTATTTTTATGAGAAAGCAACTTCTATTTTCTTTCTCTTTCTTTCTTTTTCTTTTTCTTTCCCCCTTCCCTTTTTTACCCTGTCTTCCAATGCTGAGGAAGAGTTTCTCTGCTTTCATTCTACAGACAGACTTTAGCCAGATTCTTTGGCAGATACCTGTCTCCTCTTGGACATGATTGCGATAAGGTAATTTCTGGGTGGAAACCAGGGATGGGGTGGGTGGTGGGGCAATGAGGGGGCTGCAATTATTTCTCCTTCCAATAACGAACAATGCAGGGTGAAGACTTAACTTGAAGGATCATATTAATGGAGAGCTCCGTGAGGTCTTCTCCACAGACCTGCCACTGCAGCCCCCATCCCTCTGCCACCGTCATGGGAGAGTGGCCATGAGCGCCGCCAACTCAGGAGCGCCCCGGAGGGGAAGGCTTCCTTTCACGTATTTCTCCCTCACTGTAAAAGATGCCCCTGCGAAATATACGCTCTGAATTCCCCATAGCGGGGGGGGGGGGGGGGGGNACGTTGGGCGGGGGGGGGGGGGGGGGGGGCGGAAAAACCACCCAAAAAAAGAAAAATATCCAGAGCTTCGTGCCGCCTTTGTAGCTGGAAATTCAGGCTCCCTGGCCAGGCAGCTCCGGGCAAGGAGAGTTTTCACCTTTCGGTCTTAGGTTAAGCAGTTCTTTGCAGCTAACTTTACAGGGATGCTTTACTCATCTTAGGGTAGTGTGAGAGTGGCAGGCTTTTCTAAGATTCCTCGTTTAGTCTTTCCTCTCAAATCATGGATAACCCCAAATACACTTGGAGCATTCCCTAGAGATAATTCTTTGAAACGAACTTTGCATTCATTTCCCGATTGAGAACAAAAAATCCGCTCACTTTAATTCTAANGCTTCGGTTTTGTTTGGCTTTTCCGAGTTTTCGCTGGTTCGTTTTGCTTCACTGGAGGGGGAGATGACTTTTGCAATAACGTTCCTGGATCGGAGCATCCTAGACCAGTTCGCGAGAAGGGGACTTTAAATGCCTTCCCCTACGGCAGCATGTGTCTCTTAGTAGATGCCAAGATGCAAATCGAAGTCTGCATGGAGAAGGACAAGTCAAGATTCTCCTTCTTTCTGAAGCGGAGCGGGGAGACACAGGCTCAAGCCGTCCGAATACAAACGTCTCCTCTCGCCTGCAAATTGCAGTTTTACCGGCTGGCAGGTGAGGGCCGAGAGGTGAAAGAGGCCCCAAGTACACAGGGACTTTCGAAGCGGTGGTGGCGGGTGGTGAGCGGCCGGTGCCCCGCGAAGCCCGGGGGCGGCTCTCCCGCGAGGTAAGAGCGCCCCCAGCCGCGACACCGCGTCGCCGCTGCCTTCACCCCGCCCGCCGCCACGGCTTCCGCCTCGCCCCGCGGACACGCGAGTCCCGGCAGGTCGGCTTTGCGCTGGGCTTGGGGCTACCGGAGAGTCTAGCAGAGCCGGGGCTCCTCTGTCGAGGAGTACCGCGCTCTGCAGCTCAGGGGTGCCGAGCTCTGCTCATGCCTCGAGGGACCCACGGGGCAGCCTTGCCCCATCTGTGGGCAGACGACACGCCGCCGGCTCCGTCAGAAGTTAAGGCCGGCGTGTGCTTTGTGTGTGTGAGCGCACGCCTCCCCGTGCACCGGTGCCGTTTTCTGCGGTGCGAAGGAGACAGCAGCTCGGTATCGCTGCCCCTACGCTCACGCTGTCACGGAAAACTTAATGTGCTGTATATTAGAAAAAAAATCATTATTTTCACGAGGTCACAAATATGAGGAATAAGGGGGTTAAAGTCATCCACCGGGTGAACCCACTCTTTCCGCCACGTCGGGCCAGCGAAACGGGAAGAAACCGGTCCACAGAGGGCCCCGACTCGGGTCTCACCCACGCAAACGGCCTCCTGCCCCCGCCTGCCAGCATAAGCGAACCGAGCAAGTCAGTGGTTTAAACTTTCTCCCCTAGCCCTATGTTTCAACGTGCGACACCTAAATCTCCATATATCCAAAACGCAGTCACAGAATTCGTGGAGTTGAAAGACAAACGGAATGCCTGGAGGTCTCCCGTGAACACGAACGTTGCCCCTTGTCGGGTTGGCGGTTGTAAGACGGTATTTGCTCTACTGGCTCGCTCAGAGGAAAACCCACCTCAGTTTGAGGTATATGACTTTGTACAAGGTCTCACTCCTTACTCTCCCTGAATTTTTGGCATTTAGTCACTTTTCTGAGACACTAGAGGTATTAGCACTGCTTATGCAACCCCCGAAAGGCACGAGAACCGTGTAGTTTTTTATCAAACCACAGACTCAGGATATTTTAAATCAATTCATTACAGAATCCGCCTATACCCGCCATACTAAAACCGTTCCTCATACAGCCGAGATGAAACAAAGAGCAAATTTCATCCTGGAATGGTGGTGGCTGAGCATTTTGCCTAGTCTCCATAATATTTCTATGCTCAACCGTGACCAAAAATGCACGGCGTGCTCAGGGGTCTGCCGGTATCGCTCTCCCTCCCAACCTGATACAAGCGGACACAAAATCACGAGTGTAATTACTCGATCCCTGAATGTAAAAGAGAAATAAAATCTACACTCACCCTGTGCCGGTGGAAGACTCCCATTCCTAAGTGCCATCGTGCAGGTAGAATCAGGTTCTCCTTGCATCTTAAAAAAGGCAAACACAACGTTGCACCCGTGTGACTTTCTCTGGCGTTTGTGGCAAACAATCAAAGACTACGATAACAAAACAATCTTTAAAATCTATATATTTTCTTCGCTAAATGTGCGAAGAAACTTTCAACTTACCGTTTGAAACGAAAGAGCCCGAAGAAGAGAGGGAAGGCCGGGAGAGGAAACGACTGGCAGGNACACATGCAGTTTTGGTGTAACTGGTGCTTTGAAACTGCTTCGGTTGCACGGGCGATCTGCTTATTAAGGGGCACGAGGGAACAGTAAGATTAGACAGGAGTCTGTCATCTCTTCATTCTTATCACATGGATCTGCCTGTTGGGAGAAGTAGAGAAGGTTTTCTTGAAGTGCACCTACCCTTCTGGCGGGAAGGCTTGCTGGGATTGCTGGGCAGGTTTCTTCTGAAGGGTCCCATCTCTCTGGAGTAGCTGCAGTGGAGCTGAGGGCAGGTTCTCCGGTGAGGTAGGAATGTGCAGGAACTCCGCCCTCTGGGCACAGTCACACAAACCCAGCAAAACAGCCACAGCCAGCCCTAAAACCTCTAATGATCTTCACCTTCACCTCTTTATAACCCAGTTCTCCACCACTTTTTGACCCATTTACCCAGGCATCTCCACCACAGGGCGGATAGGGGGGCGGTATTCAAAACAAGAACATTTCAATGCACAAAAATGCCAAGAAGCTTCTACAGACCCTAGTGCATGGATAGACACCTCTGTAGGGCTGTGTGTGTCTATATGTACACATACATATCTATTGCTATTTGTTCAATTTGTAGTCGTGCATGAGTACACAGCAGTGACTATATATAGGCAGACTGCTTTTTTTTTCCTGTTTTTTTGGGGTTTGGGGTTGCTTTTTTTTTTTCCTCCCCACACGTATCCTAAAGGACAATAGGAACAATTAAACAATATATTCATCAATAAAACAACGAACCTCACTCAATATTATTTCTTAAGAAAAACTCTTACATGGCTCAGTTGAAACACAACTGGAGTTCAGCAAGAGTTTTGCTTGAGTGAATACCAAATACATGGTGATTGAGACCTCATATTAACACAAGTGGTGAGGGGGTGTGTACTTGAATCATAATTTCTGACATAAATCTTAATAGTCATCATAAAAAGTTATAAAGAGCAAAATGACGTTCTGGTTAAACTATTTTTTTTTCCCCCAAGTACCAGATTTTAAAAAATATATCACTCTCCCAAACAGTATTTTGTGCCATTTAAGGCAAAATATATTATTATTCACTTTCTTTTAAGCCCCTTCACAAGAATATATTCCACATAACAGATGACTTTTTACTGAAAAAAGAAAAATATCTCAAAGAACTGCAAAATTAGTTGATCAAATATTGTATTGTGGATTCCAGCTACACTTACTTCCCTCAAATATGTTCATGAAAGCAATCTTAAAATCGTAATTGGAGGTTTCTTGATGAGTAAATTTCTTTCATCATTTATGCGAGCAACGTTAATCTCCTCAAACATCAACTATGAATATAACAACAGCTTCTTAATTCCATAAAGACCATGCATGCCCCATAAACATTCTAAGTTATGAAATGCTAAAGAAATTACATTAGGACACCGCAACACTCTAGAAGTGCATATATTTACAATTTTAAAAAATCCTAACATCTTAGCTTTGAGAATTTGTCATATAATTCACAATAGAAACAAGTATCAGTTGTCGCCTCTTAAAAACAAAATAAAACAAAACATAAAAAACCCACAACAACAAAACCCAAATACACACACACAAAAAATCCAAGAAATCCAAAACCCAAGTCCAAACAACAAAACCAGAACAACAACCAAATTGCCTACCTCACATTCAGTACTAAGCAAGCCTGTACACAGGATAGCCTCAGCAAACAAAGGGGTTTCTCTGACTGTGAAGCAAGCAAAGGTAAAGACATGTTTGGGGCCTTGGCAGTCCTGCTGCAATCCATGACAGCTTCAGAAGTGTTTTTTGTTTATTTTCTTTACAATGACAGCCACATTGGTGATAATATGTGTATGGAAACCAGCTCAACAACCACCCCTTTCCCCAGTATGAGAAAAAAAGGGAGGAATCTGTGGCACCTGAACTGCTTAGGCAGCACTTTGCTACACTGAACATCAAGGAGAGCATAGAGAGGGAGTGCTTGCTTAAATGAAGTCTGGAGAGGCGTGCATCAGGGTTACCCTTTTCAGAAATTATTATTCATCATGCTTATCTAATTAATGCCAGCCCCAAACTCTGACATGGCAAGATTGTGCTTCCTTCCAACCTGATATGTATTTTTCTCCTTTTAGTATATTGTCAGCAGATTTTTTTTTACATTGTGAACCAAATAATGCTTTTAAGCACATGATATTGGATTTTTCCCACGGTATACAACGAATTGCAAGTGGTAAATAATAAATTATTTCCTTTGTCAGCTGCATCAGATGCCATGCTTTTAATTTGCTTAGGCACAAATATACATAACAGGGTCACGAGGTTTCAAGAGTTTTAATCACACCTAGTCCGTTTAATTATTTCTGATAGGTTTGTTGCGAAGGAGCTTTGGTTTTAGGTTGGTTTGTTGTTTGGGGATTTTTTTGCCATCACTTCTTCTAATGACAATAGAGTGAAGAATCGCGGGGGATGGGAGGAATGACGGCTTCCAAGTGGTCGTATCATCTTTTCATCACTAAACAAAGCCACCATTTTCTCATAGTGACGATTAATTTTGAATTGCAGAAGTGTGAAGGAAAGCTAAGAGAATCAGAGATTTCTCTCCTTCTCCATCATATAGTGCAGAGGTGTTCCATCTCTCACCCATAACCTTTCACTCCTGTCTCTTTCCTGCAGATCTGTTTGCATCTGTTTATTTATTACTTTTATTCGGAAGATTTCCTCTCCCTCCTCTTATTCTTTCATCATGACAAATATTCTGTTTTCAAGAATTCAGATTCGCTAGTGTTTCTTTATTCACACACACCCTCAAACTCCCTCCCTCCGCCCTCCCCTTCCTCTCTCCCCCCNCTAAGACCAGTTCTTTAAAGTGTTTGCGATAACATCTCCGACCTAGAGATTATTTTTCATTGGGCCTATTGTGAGCAGTCGCCAGCTTATTGCACTGTTGCAGAGCCCAGTTTAGACTGCACAAACGTAACAAATGAACAACTTGTCCTCTGCGGACTCACCGCGGGATCCAATTAGTTCCTAAACCTTTTGCACAAGTTTTCTAATTATTTTCAAGAGTTGCGGTTTTTACAAGCTTCCCTAAACTCATCAAGAAACCAATTCTTTGTAGGATTAAACGGTTTTTAAAATTAGTTCTAGCATTGCCCGCTTAAAACTAATGGGTTGATTCTCTGGGCAACGGAGCTGGCATGCGCTTCCACAGGCAGAGAGTGAAAAAAGAGCTACGTCTCAAAACTTTACGTTTAAGTGCATCCACACGGGTTTGGGATTGTTGGCTGCTTTGTTTTGTTTGGTTTTTTTTGGGGGGGGTTGTTTGTTTTTTAACCTTAAAACGTTTAAACATCGGCATGCAAGCTAGGGCATCACGTGATCCCTGCAACTCCCTGCCTCCCCGGAACGCAACCCTCTGCAACTTCACCCCAGTCCTGCTCAGGTCCTTCCCGGCCAGGGCTGAAGTGTCATAGCACAGAGCTCCCAGCTGAAAATACATCGCTGTCTTCACAATATTTAAACCAAAGTGTTTGCAGCATTAAAAGTATATAAATACATCTAGTAGAGATACTTCCAGAATAGTGTTCCTTTGAGATAAGGATTGCATTTTATACACATACATATCATAGCTTTCTGAATTTGACGAAATAATTATATGAAAGCTAATATACATATGTATATAAACACATAGACATTCATAATATATCTGTGGTTATCACAGAGTGAAAATTAATTTCTTTTGGAATACTTTTTTGAATGCATTTCAGAGATTGCAAAACGAACACGTATCTATCTAATAATGCACCTTGTTTTTTTCCTGTGTGCATATATATATACTTAAATTTTATATGTATCTATATAAGCAGGTATATATATACACACATATGCAATTTTAAGCATCTACAATGTACTGCAGAGCTTCTATTAACACATACTACTGTGTATTAACAATTTTAAAGCAGACTCGATAAGATTTATGCCCCAAAATGGACATCACAATAGTGGCCGTAGTGTTGAATTAAATACCCTGACTCTTCACATTTGAAAATACTACTATTAAAGACAATATGATCAGGGTTTGGGGGGTGGGCGGGGGAAGAATGTGAAAAATGGTGGACTGCTGTAATAAGCAGCACTCTGATCTCACTGTAACTTTAAAGCCTCTGTCATATTAATTTTACTTAATAAAAGAGACAAAAAAACTATCGAGTATATATGAATTTAGCCTATTTTTTTTTTATTTCTGTGTGTTCATAGTAAACATTTTTGTAAGTGACAAACACGGGCATATGACCACAGTATCACAATCAAGAAATTTTAAGACGACATTAACAATCACTCAAATTTATGCGGCATTTGCGCAACACAGGTTACATATTTGCAAGGTTTACCTATAAGTACAATAGGTATTAACATTTCACTACATTTAGAAAAAAAATAAAGGTGACCTGTTAGTGACCACATACATCAAAATATACACAACACAAACTGAAGGCAATCATTAATTTTGTCCCCTTCTGAGTCATTTGAATGGGCAGTGCTGCAAACTGAAATAATGTTGCTATTTTTTAAATTACTCCGTACACTGAGTGCATTTTCTAAAACCCAATCTTTGGTCTAAAAGTAAACAAACAAACAAACAAAATAAAATTTTTTTAAAGGCAGTTCTGTAAAGAAAATTATAAAATAATAAATGGCTAAACTGTAGGCTTTGGGCATCGTTCAGTATTAATTTTACTTAAAAACAAATTACTTTTAAATTATTTTTTTTTTTAGTTTTCATAAATTTAGTGGTTTGCTGATTTTGTTTTTTTTTTTCAAGGTCTGCACCCACCGATATATCCATGATAACTTATAATACTGCAAACATGGAGAATCTGGCGGCTTTTAGTGATAGACTTATCGTATTTGAATAAAAAATTGCAAAAGCAGTCACTATTTAGATACACATTCTACTATAATTTTGTCTTTCAAACTTCATAGTCTACAATGTCATCTCCCCACATTGCACCTTGCTGACACTCCTCATCTTGGTGGAATAATAAACAACCCTAAAGACTGAACAAACGTACAGAAAAATGGGGGACTTAATAAAAAATACCTGGACTTTTTTGTTTTGCTTTTTTTTTTCCTTTTAATTATCATTTACAATGCAAATGTGTGTAAAATGTTCACTTACAGTCTGATCCCATGGATGTTAATGTATTAAAGGGTTTGAAGAAGACCCCTGATTTTGATGTGTGAAATAATCAGAAAGTCCTCCCGAAAGTCCCGTTGTAAAACTTGGCAAAGAAGGTCTTAAGGACTCACAGGGGAGAGTGGAGGGCGCCTGTGGCGACGTAGAGGAGGAGGCTGCTCTGGCCGTCATTGAAGTGCTGCTTTGAGAAGTCATTGAAGGGTGAGGAACATGGGGGAAAAAGTAACTCGTCTGTCCTGCTAGGAGGTTTACAGAGCAAGGATTTAGGGAATAGGTGCCGGAGCAGGGAACTGACAAGCCACACGGCACTGAGGCGGCCAGAGCTGCTGCTGTGAGGTGATGAGTGGCATAAGGTATCTCTCCATTGACTAGTCTATCAACACTTAACCCATTAGACGTGGAAAAGGAGTGGTTGTTTCCCAAGGAGTTTTGAGTCAACACTGAGCTGTAGGGCATGGGGTGGCTGGGGTAGGCGGACGTGGTCCCATTGTAACTCAAAGTGCTGCTGGCCCGGGGGTGGTGCAGGGAGAGGAAGGGGGACATAGGCCAGTACAACGATCCTGCCCTATCCATGAATGTCAGTCCTGTGGAGGTGAGCCGGGCGCCCCGCTTGAAGGCCAGCTTGGCCCGTGAGGTGGTTGAGCGCCGGCGGAGCTTGCCGGTGGTGCCTCCGATGAAGACGTCGTCGCTGGAGGGGTCCAACATCCAGTAGTTCCCTTTGCCCGGGTCGTCGTAGTGGCGGGGTACCTTGACAAAGCACTTATTGAGAGAAAGGTTGTGGCGGATGGAGTTCTGCCATCCTTGTTTGTTCTCTCGGTAGTAGGGGAAGTTCTTCATGATGAATTCGTAGATGCCATTGAGCGTGAGGCGCTTCTCGGGGCTTTGTCGGATGGCCATCATGATGAGCGCGTTGTAGCTGAACGGCGGCTTCTCGTACTTGCCGTTCTTCTTCTCCCCTTCCTTCCCGTTCTCCCCCTCCTTGGCCCCCTCCGTCGCTCCCTTCTTCTCATCTGCCGCCTTCTCCTTCTCCTCTAGCTCCGTTGCAGCCGCCGACGCCGCGCCGGCGTCGCCTTTGCCCGCTAGCATGTCCGCCTTGGCCACCTCCAGGGCGCCGGAGGCGGCGGCGGGAGGCGGCAGGAGGAGCTGGCCCTTCTCCTCGTCTTCCTCCTCGGCCGCGGCGGCTCGCTGAGGCTGCTGCGGCGGCGGGGGGGGG
>VWZI01011442.1:120347-223722 GCA_013396835.1 Psilopogon haemacephalus
AAAAGGGCCCCCCCCAAAAAAAAGCTACTTCATGGTGCCTGGTTCCCCCAGCAAGGCAGAGCAGGGGGGAGGAAGGAGCAACCGCAGCCGCGGGTCGGCGAGGAGCGAGCGGAGACGGGCTATACAGACCGCCCTGGCCGCAATTAATTTCAGAGCTGCAGACACGCACCGGGGCTGTAAAAAATTTTTTGGTTTAACCTTTCCCACCGGCCGACCAATCACGGCCGACGGCGTGCCGGAGCGTCTGCCTGCCCGCTGGCCAATGGTGGATCGCCGCTCCGCCTCTCTCCGCGTCCGCTTGCCGCCGGCCCGCCCCCCACCGCTGCCGTCGCGGCTCCCGCGGCGCAGGGATACGGGCGCAAGGGCGCATCACCGCGGCGGTTTGCGCTTCTTCCCCTCCCCTTCGTGTCCCCCCGACACGTCGCTGCAAGCACGAATCCCCTCACGCCAAACAAACAGCGCTCGTCCCACGGCTGCGGGTCTGGCCAATTTTCCTACTTCGTAGTTTCTCCGGTGGACTAAAGTTGTCTCGTCCTTCTTTTACCGCCTCCTCTGGCGGCGGCGGAGGCGGGGTGGGGGGTCAGGGTGGGTAAGGAAGCCGCGGCGCATCGGCGGCGGAGGTACTACTTTGCGGATCCCGACAAAGTCACTCGGGAAGTTTGTTTTTTCTAGGCCTCGGTGTCGGTTACATCTATTTATTATTTTACCGAGGGAGACAGAGAGAGAGAGAGAAACCCCTAACAACAAACAAACAGCTGGAGAAAACGCAGACGGCTGGGTGGGCCTTAGACCTCCTCGAGTCCGGGGTCCGGCAGTGGCCCGGCGGGACGGAGGTCGCCGCCCGTGGCCTGCTGGGGAAGACAGTTTCCTCCTGCCGCTCGGTCCGTGTCTGTCAAGCCCCGGAATGTGAGTTGGGAAGGCACGAAAACGAGCAGGCGCTCTAATTTCTCCGCTATCTGCCTATGTTTCTGGTCGCCGGGCACGGAGCTAGGCCGCTGGCGGAGCTGGACTCCGAGCTCCGCGCTTCTCGGCCTCCTGCGTCCTCCTCGGCCCCGCGCAGCCACCACCTCGCCGCAGCTCGCGGGAACACCGGAGCACGGAGCCCTTCCGTGTCCTCCTCTGCACCGCTGCGTGGTTCAAGAAAGCTCAGGCCGCGTGTCAGGTGTTAAAAATAAATAATAATATTACCCATTAAACATATATCGCGAAATTTTTGCCGCACTCAGGCCTAGGCCCGTGGTGTCTGGTCACGGGATTTAGATTCCCCGGGGTTTAATCGTGCTGAGGGAAGGGAGAAGGCGCGGGGGTAGCGGTTCGGAAGCTCCCGGGGTACATGAAGCGGTTGGGTAGAGTCGATTTCTGCCTGACGTCCTGTAACCAGTGGTAGAGACCCAGGCTTACGGCTGCAGTTTCCAGGGGCCAAAGAGCTGGGTGTTAATGATCCAAATCACATTGTTTCTCACTTATCAGCATGGCGGGGTAAAGAAAAAATTCAGACCTAAACAAAGCGAAACAAATAGCGTAGCTTTCTTTCTCGGGAAGGAGAAAGGGATATATAACGGACAGGGAGCATCTGGTCGCATCCAAACCGAAGCTATAGGCAAAGGCAACGTACAGCACCGCGTTAAGCTACGTAAAGCTTATGTTTGAGTGGCAAGAAAAACTGTTTTGTAGAAAAAATACGTGCAGTTCAACCCCAGCTAAAACGATTTATTCCGGGGAAACTCACGTTCAAGCTCAGTGCAGCAAATGTGCTTGTGTGTAGATGCACGTTTTATATATGTGTTTGTGTATGTCTGTAAGGGAAGGAAGGAGGGAGAGAGAGTGTAAGAGGGAGTAAATAACGGAAACAATTACAATGGACCGGTAATAAACAATTGCAATTGGGAATGGCATGAACTCTGTGTATTGGATTAACCTCGAATGACCTTATCACAATTGTGTTTATTTATCCAATTTCATAACATGTTGCTACTGACTGAAACCAGATAAAAGTCAAATATCAAACATGCTTACTTTTTACTTTTTTTTTTTTTAAGAAATGCAATTTTAAAAAAAATATGTAAATTTGTCATTCTTCCATTGCTTTATGCTGAACTGAATGTATGAGAATTCTCGAGAAAGAGTGCAATGTGAAGATTGTGACCTGGCTCTACCATGGCAAGGGGTAAGAGGAAAGGTAAGATTCCTGCATATTATTATGATTATGATGATCATTAACGAATATGTGTCATTATGGTGCAGTAGGATCCCATTAGGGTGGCTGGGCCCAGTGCATTTTCCTACTCGATCTAGCATGTAATGATTCAATGTAACCGGAATCTTGAGAAAGGACAGGTTACGTAAACATTTACTGATGTGGAGTAACTATACTATTTGTACTCTGATATGCAGGAAGGAAAGTGTTGATTAACACAGAAGGAAAAAAAAAGCGAAATTAGCTGATTGCATGCTCATAAGTGCAAGCTGTCATTGAACTGCTTTTAAAATAGACACAGCTGGGTGTTTGTGTTGAAAAATTTCTTGTGTTTTTGCTAATACTGAAATAAGCATGATTTTGTATACCAAACATTTTCAGATCATTAAAATTTGTAATCTGTGCTGGTTTTAAACACAAAGAAAAGAAACAGATTCATTTTGCTGTAAAATTTGCTGATATTATATTAACTCAATCAGGTCTGTACAAATGCTGTATTGTGCCTTATCAAATCCCTTTGATCCATTTAATACACAAAGTGCCAAACGTGTGTATTGTTTGTTAACATTGAACGTTTTATTCAAATCCCAGCTCTGCAGCGAACTGGAGGAGTTCTCATTTAATGTAACACTGACATTGCCTGTTGAAATTTTAATGTGATGAGGTGTTCCTTAGGTCAAAGCTGGGTTTACTTTGTGCTGTAATTGGGGATGAAAATGTAGCAGAGAACAAAATATACGTTTTATCTTTTTGCATTTCTGACCAAAGGGCTAACAAGGAAATAAACCTTTAAAATGTTTGATGATCTAGCTTTAGTATTTTGTCATGAGTTCAGAATAAAGCATTGTGCACAAACTTAAGATTTATGGTTTTTTAATGCCCTGGATATACAGTTCTACCAAAAATGGAAATGTTGTGTCCAGTATGTAGTACATAGCTTTCTGAATCCATGAAGATTAATTCAGTGTTTACATGACAGAAAAGGATATGTAGGAGAAGCCACGTCAATTATTATTTCTGCTGGACTTTAACTTATGAGTCCCTCCTTTTTTTTTTTTTTTTCCCTTCCATAGAAAATTCTCCATTTATATAGCTGCAGATATTTACTCTGGGAGTCTTGTTCTAGGCGCCAGTTCTTCCTTGAGCTCTGCCTTGGCCATGACTCTTGTTCGTTTAAGCGGAGCACTGCATGAACGGGCGATTTGATCCCTTAGCTCTGGCTAAACTCGAATTCTTGTAAGGTCCCTCGTGGCAGCATTTTCTAACAGGGAAGTTTTCATGGAGTGTCTAGAGAAGAAGCTTGCGCCTGAAATGGAAGGACACAGCTCCAACCCTGCGAAACACGAGTGGATGTGCAGGGGAAGACCCAAGTCCCTCACCTGAGCACTTGTCTGCACTGTGACCCTGTTGCAATGAGCGGCAGGAACGGACTGAGTGTCCGGCTCCAGGGTCAGGATGGTGTCTAATGGCCCATCTGAAACGTCCAGGCTGAAATGCCATTCAACAAATTATTTCTGTGCACTTCTTGTGTGTAACTCGTCATCATATCATTTCAAGTGCCCGCTTTCCTCTCTCTTATTTTGTTTCAAATTAAAGGCGCTTTTTTTTTTTTTTTTTAAATTAAAGGGAAAGCAGACTCTCTCTGTGCGTACCCTCTGCCACCCCTCAGCTCCAGCCTTCAATCCTTCACATGAGTATTGCCACTCTGTACTCTCAGGCTCTTTCAAGGGGTTAAGCTGCTAAAATGTACTGACAGCTTAAGAAATGAGAGTTTTTTCAGCCATGAAGAAAGGGTATTTAATAACTACGCTTCGATGGCATCATGCTTCCATGAAACAAGTCGGGACACTTCAGTTCTGCTATCACTATTATCACATTTGGTACAGTAAATGCCTGGATGTACATATTTCTATTTCCCCTTGACTCTAAGCTTGCCTTATTTATTCCAGGTTACCTGGGCAATTAAGGTAAGGACTGCTCAGCAGACACTGATAGCCTGCTGCTAGGGCAAGGTGAAGGGGGACGGAGCCGTGTGTTAACAAAGGGAACGAGGTAGTCAAACATTTTGAAGAAGAGTGAATGATAGCGAAAGTGGATGGATGAGTAGAAGCAAAGAGGGAGAGGAGGAAGTATTCAATGGTTTATCCTTCTATCCGCATTTGTAGATTTAAGTTTAGGTGTCCTTCTGTAGCCAACTTCCAGTTAATCCTCAACAGCTGGTAGTGGTGCTACCGTTTAGTGATTAGAAGTTAGTCTATTTAGCATTCTGTATCCTTCTTCCATGGGTTTTTACTTACAGGTTATACGATTAGGATTGTGAGAACAGTAGCGAACTAAATTTCCCAGTAAGAGGTCTTCACACCAGGGAAGTGTTACTCTGCTGCAGCAGCCCTGCCTCGTCAGTCATTAGGAAGCTGCAGGTTGTCAGAGGCTTCTCTTGCGCGCACACACGCGCAGACACACACACGCGCACACACAAAACCACAGCACTAAAACTAAATTAAGAAGCCGATGATTAAGACAAGCGTCTACAAGGCCTGTCATTTCAGCATCCTTCCATCATAACATTGTGGCACCGAGAAATTTGCTTGAAAACCCTGGAAAAAATGTCTATGAGAGAGCCTCGTGCTTCAGATAGCATAAATGTTAGCATCAAATATCGACTGGGAGCTGCCTCGGATGCAATATAGTATTCCACAGAGGAAAGGAGCACTGCACAGACCTGCTATCCGCGCACTCCTGAAACTCTGGTAAGTATTTCTTCGTTTTATTGCAGCAGGTACGCAGGCACTATGTGACTGGAACTGGACCGAGTTTGAAAGCCTCATCTAAGTTCCCTTCGGAGACTTCGGGAAACTCCCTCTAAAGATAGATCTGTAATAAAAGTCTTTACTGGATGACTAATCGTTATTGGTACTCAGTGCCCCTTTAAGAAGAGCCGCGCATATTGTGCCGAAGACCTTGGAAACACTCTTTAAATACAAATATTTTAAGTCGCCCCCCCCCGCCTCCCTCCTTTCNAACTAATTGCTTAGTTGCTTAAATGTTTCAAGAAGAGCTAAATTTCTCCATTCGATGATCTTTGAGGAGCTGCAATGCACCATAAAGAACAGCCAGCAGGGCACTGTGTACCTTCCGGAAGCCTGCGCAGCTAGGGGAGAGGTAGCGTTAAAACAATGATATTAACCAACTAGGTGCCGAGAGTTCCTCTCTTGTTGAACTTTAGGAAGTTTCTTAGGCAGAGGTTGGATGGAGAACGTGGAAATGGGAAACAATGGCTGTAGGGACCAGAACACTTTGCAGATGTTGTAAATGTAAGACGAGATACAATAGTGACAGAAAGAGATCTGAGTAAACATTGGAGTATAGGTTTCTCGCGGCAGTCACGCTGGGTGGCGAAGTCTGCATTAAATCGCCCTAATTAAAATATGAAGATTTTGTTTATTTAGTCCTCAGACCGTAGAATACCATCCACATAAAGCCTATCTAGAGAGTGTAAAGGATCCACTAGATTTGGTGTGTTCAGCTGCCACTGCAAGAATTTTTCAGAAGAGTATTTTAACCTTCTGACAACTTTAGCGTTAAGAAGAGAGTGAGATCTTAAATGTCACTATTGTTCTACGTAACAGCGTGCATAAGAAAGCCGTCACACCTGCCGAGGCAATACGTATCCTTGTGAAACAAAAACTCTACCTAACTCGTAAATCAAACCAAAAATTAAAATATAAGAATTTCCCACAGAGTTATGAGATGACGATAGTAAGATGCAGGGGGAAAGGACAAGTCAAAAATCTTATACCGTTCTCGGGGTTTAAATAGTTTTATTTTCTTCTGTGTTTACTGTTAAAATATTCTTGACCAAAATAGTGTTTTCCCTGGAGTTATCAGACTGAATTAAAGAATCGCGAAATAAAGTACAAGAAAAGAGAAAGACTCTCCGTCAAATAGTGCTTGAAGAGACTTCTAGGTGCTCTTTGACTCCTAAGAAACTGTTGCTGAAATATTTTCATGGTGTTGTTCTAAAGATCTTTAGCCTCTTAAAAACATGAATCTATTTTATTTTTCCCTCATTTTTTTTGGTAACTCGAGAGAAAAGACGCCCCCCTTTCTGTCCTCGATCTTCTCCCCCTCCCCCAGCACAAGGGCAGAGGCAGTCTGTCTTCCAGTGTTGGCTTATCCTACCTCCCCGCTGAGGGCCGTCGGGCGCCCGGGGGTGCCCACCCGTCCTACCTGGCCGCACAGCTGCCCGCCCGGAGCCGCTCCGCCCTGTCAGAGCCCTCTCTCTGCACCGCACCTCCACCGCGCCCCTCGACTCGGAGCATCTCGGGCTCCGCGAGATCAGCTGCAGATACAATTTTTAGGGCCTACAAAAGCGCAACATCCTCCTCTACCACACCCCACTCCACCCCCTCTCTGCCCGGGGTCCTCTTGTAACCATAGCAAAATGCCCGGAGTAGCACAAAAGCCATAAACAGCTATACACCCTTCTAGGAGAAGGCGTTTGGCGAGCTTGGGAGCAAAGATGATTTTAGCTTTCTCCGTGCCTGAGGCTTAGGCGGGAGTAGGAGGTGCCGAGAAGAAGTGCCAGTGCTCAGCAGTGGTGGGTCCCGCACTTTGCGGGTGTAGATGTGACGAGGCTTGCTCCAGCTCCGAGAAGACTGCCCGGAAAGTAGACTTTGCTTGCCCCTTGGTCTCCTCTCACGAGAGGGACTAGCAGGAGTTGCCTCTTTATATAGGTTATTCTGAACATTTTTTATATCGGGCAGGGTAGTCTCCATGTTTGCTTTCTTGCTTTTTCTTTCTTTAGTGGAGGAGGGGAAGAGTGATGGTAAGGGGCTTGTTGAATGATTATAACCACTACCTCTTCTAAATAAGTTTCTTGTGGAAGGGCTGATATCACACCCTTGATATCAGTAGGTGTGTTCACGTATTATTTTAATATGATATGTCTTTTATGCAGAGCTTGTTTTCCTCCTCCCTCCACAGTCGTATGCTTCCCTCCCCTACCCCTCCGCCTTTTCCTCCCTCTCCCCCCCCCCCGCTTTGTTTCTGGAATTTGTTTCTCTTTTAAAGCACCAGCACAAACAAACAAACACACAAAAATGACTGGCAACAAGTTAAATCCCATTTGTGTCCCTCCCACCGAGCACGGACTGTGCCTCGCTAAAGCCTGGGGTTTGTAGTTTTGCCTCGACAGTAATTTGAACAAGAAAGAGAAGCGGCTGCAGACAGACTTTCTGTGCACTAACAATGCGGGGAGGAGAAACGTTCAAAGAAAAGAGTTCTCCCGGGATGCATCTCCTTTGTGTGTTGTCTTCTCTCCATCTTTTAGATGGGGCGCTCGCACAGGCTTGCACACGCACACACACACAGAGGTTATGTTTTCTAGGGATTTTTTAGAAAGCAATCTTTATTATGATTAAACATGCAGTCCACCTAGATAAGGAAATCATGCTGTAGCTCCGGAAACTGCAACAAATAAATAATTTCCATTTGCCTACTGACAGAATACGAGCAGAGGATAACATTACACTTTATACTCACACTTACTTCAAAACGTAAATGAAAGACTAAAGAAAAGGCTTACAAGCCTTTGTACACATTTGAATTAATAAACCGATATCAGTTTATCTTACTTTCTCCCCATTTTGTTCCTCTGTAAATTATATGGTTATATTAAATAGTGAACCCACAAAAGCGAAGAAGGTGTTCTTACTGAGGGTCGGTATCATGTTGTGCTAAGTCTTCACCGAAAGGCTCTCTCAGTGAGCCACCGGAATTGCCGCGCTTTCCCTTTTTACCTCACAGAATCGTGGAAAAACCCGTTCTTGCCTGCCTGTACCTAAGAGAGATCTTTTCAGGCAATCGCACGGTTTGCAAACGATAGTTTAACTTTTTTTCTGTTGTGGTGGGCATGTGTTTTGTCATATGAAATTAACTGGTAAAAGCCTTTGTATCATTTAAAAAATTTGTGTTTGGCAACAACACGGATCATATCTCATTGCTAAATTGAAGGCATGCTTTCGTCTTTGAAAAATAGCAACAAACCCCCCAACCTTCTGAGAGCTCATCCTCAACAAAACAACCCGAGGAGGAGTATAAAAACGCAGTGTAATATTTTCCATCCGTATCATTCTATGCCTTTATTGTTTCTGCCTAAAGATAGACAAACTCAGTCCCGAGCTTCTTATCTATATCTGCAACCTAAGAGAATGTACGAATAGTCGCTCTGATTGGTTGGAATGTTCTAATTTGCGTTAAATTAAAACAAACAAACAAACAAACAAAGTATTTCCTCCCCTTCCTATCTTTACCTATTCTCCCACGGTAAATATTAGGAACTGAACTACTTGTCTTAACGTCTTTGTGTGTTTTCACCCCAAGAAATGTAGAAAATAGTAGCAGTAAATTATAAAATCCTCCTATGTACATCGTGGCGGTTTTTTTTTTTTCTTTCTTATTTATTTATTTATCTATCTATCTGCTTCTATTCTGCTTCTTATCTCAAAGGAGAACACCGTGCTGTTCTGAGTTAGGTCTCCTCTGGACTTGGAGATTTTAAGGCTAAAGCTTTCGGTGTGTTTGGGCTGAAATGATGGTTTTCCACATTTCAAAAGGGACGAGGCTCTATTTATAAATGTTACAGAAGGTGTCGTTACTTCAGGAACAACAAAACAGGAATAGAGCTGCAATTTTCAAGAAAATAGAATTTCAAAATACAGAAATAAAAAAGTAGTAGAGACGATGGTAATTCAATCAAATTACAGAAAATTGCTTTAAAATTCAGAATAGTAGCGATCCATTATGTCTGTTTTATTAGTGACAAGTAGAATTACTCTAAAATAAAGAACAGTGGTGAATATATAATTGGCTGTAATCATGTTAGTGTTTGAATAAAAATGACGGGGACATTTAGCACATTGACAACAAAATGTTCAGAAACAACTTATTTATTCAAACAGTTTTTATTTGCATTCACGTGAAGGAGAAACACACATGCTTATGGTAAATCAAAGCTTTTTCACTTTCAATAAATAGATATATTTTTAAATTATTAATTATTTTATTATCCAAGGCTTAATAAAGTCTCCTGAGTACGACTCTGTTATTGATTACTCAGTACCCAAAGGACGCCATCTACAGGAAAGGGTCTTTAGACTTAACACAAATCTAATCACTGTTGATTTGTGTGGGGGGTGGAATCAGAGTTAATATTACTCTCTAAACCCGGCTCCGTTTTTACCCACAACACCGATCACAATATTTGCTTTGTAATTGCTTCTTGCGATTCAATTTGTTATAATTCGACATGACAGGAATCTGTTACTAGAGACCTTTTCTCTGAGAGATGGTGTTTGAAAAATACATTGAACTCCCTTTCTTAAAGCGACTCCTTTCTCCGAGGATTGATTTGATCTGAAAATGTAGAACAGTCCATGAGTTCTCTTCTTTCAACCAACTGTGTGGAAAATGCTTGCAAAAGAGCCCCTACAACTTGATTGGAAGTAGTTTGTGTAATAATTGTGTTATGGAATATCTAACATTTCTTTAACTCATTTCCTTTTGGATAATGTTAGTAATTATCAGCTATAGCAATCATAGTCTCATTTGTTCCTACAATACATCCTTCGCCCCATAGCTTAGTACACCTAGTCGTGCTGCTCCTTTCGGAACCTTTGCTGGGAGTCCCATCGAAGTAAAAAGAGTGACCCTTAATATTTTGATTACACAAACACAAACCCGCTGAGATGTCACATGCACTCCGTGACGTGACTCCGACACCCCAGTTCAAACTACAGAAATACGCGAACAGCTAGAGGAAACTTTCGGGATTTCCCCCCCCACCCCCCCCCGTATTTTTAGTTTCTATTTATCTTCCCATATGGGCAAGTCTTCGAAGTCCTGCTCCTGTTGTGTGTGTGCTCTTATGAGGGACCGACCCGTGCGGAACCCGGCTACCGCGAGACGAAGGGCACTGCTATCTGGCTGCGCCTCGCCATCACAGCCCAAACGTCTCCCCTGCCCAGGAGAAGCCAGCCAGTCTTTGAGGCTCCTTGCAAATAAAGTAGCTCTGACTTCATTCTAACTCAGGCCAGAGACAGGACGAGTGTAGGAAAATTCGGCGGTGTGTTAAAATATGCAGTGAAGTGTCAAATGCAGGATATGTTGGCACAAAGGCCGGTAAAAACGAATGACCCACGGCGCACCTTAAATTTTTTTGGAAACTGGGAACAAGAGCCCGGAAACTATTATTACTTGTGCTCTCACTGGAATCAGGGTCAAAGTTTATACGGAAGGTCTCTCTGTGTCTTGTGGACATTGATGGTGAATGTCCCAGATTGAGATATTGTGTCGTATCCTTGTGTTTAAACTTGACGTTTTCTTCGCTTGAAGCCAGCCGCTCCCGCAAGAGCAGGGGGGACCGGTGGGTCCCTCTCTGCCAGGAGCCGAGGCGGCAGATCCACTCTGAACCAGGACGTCTGTCATTTCTCGGGTGCCTCGTACTAAACCGCAGATGTCAGCCTCTTCCTACGTGTACGGGCTGCTAATGCGGGCACTTCACACAACAGAAATGCTCATCCCTGGAGCTTTTCCCAGAGCCAGCCGTGATTTCGTGCGTTACCTCTGTCGCAGGCAGTCTTGGGGCCCTGGGCAGAAGCGGGGTACCTAGCAGCCCCTGCTGATGGAATCCTGACAGCCTCGGAACTGAGAACTGCAGAGCCCAGGGATACGTCTGTGTTATGTGTGTCCCCCCTTCATCCACGCAAACCGTCCGAAGCACAAACTCCGAGAGGACACTTTGTCGAGGTATCCAGCTAGGCACCTCCCGTGTGCCTCCCGAAGAGACAGTTTTTAAAAAGTGTAATTCAGACCAAAATGTTCCTCATCTAGCGGTCCCCCACTCCCGTGTGCGGCAACTGAGGAAGCGCCGGCCAGGGCCCAGAAAGCCTTGTTGTTTCCAGGACCCCCGTAGCTGCCCTCTGGAAGCTGGTTCTCGGGGTCGTCAGAGAAACGGAGAGGCCCCTGCGGTGCCCCACGGTCAAGCCGAGCCAAGCATTGCTCGAGGCCGTCCCTGGCCCGGAGCTGCGGAGAGCGGCGGCGGCGGCCGCGCTCAAGCGCCTTCCGGCGGGGCGGCAACCTAATGCGAACGGCGATGGCGACATCTAGCGGCCGACGGCCACCAGCGCCGGCCGCGCCGCTGCCCCGCGGTGCGGCGGAGATAGCTAGCCCTGGGACAGTCTACCCGATTGAGAGGGAACACAGCTCACGCTCCCTCGCCTCTTGGCACGCGGTTTCTCTTTGATTTTTTAAAGATCAGGTATCGTTGTATCCCACACTCAAAATTCCTCTCCCCCCATGGTGCAGTGTCGGTACCAGTACAAAACTAGTGCTTGTAGATGTCTATTTCGTGTTTACGCACACGGAACACTGAGAGGAAAAAAGATCTAAACGCTTTCGTCTTCCTAGCCCGCCACCCTCCCCCACTCCAAACGAACAAATAAACAAACAAACAAAACTCCGATCTCGCAAAACAAAACAGAAAAATCCCTACATCAACCCCCAAACCCCAACAAACCAAAACAACAACAAAAAAACCCCTAACTCCCCGACCCCTCCCCCCGAAAAACCCGTCTGTTATTACAAAGCATAAACTCATAATCATCAGTCCCAGTGGAGCCCATTGTCCCCGTCCGAGGTGCCCCCGTGGGCGGGAGCTCTTCCTGCGTGCAATGCCTTGCCTAGCAGAGGCAATTCCCGGAGATGTGAAGAAGAAGAAAAAAACTCAGTCCTAAACCCCACAAAAAATATTGTTGAGACATCACTGGCGAAACGAGCCCTCACTATTTAATTCTTAGTGTCAGTTCTCTTTAACAGCTCAACTTATCTTTTCTCTCGGTAAGACCTTGTCTGGTCTCTATTGACTTAATGGAAAACAGAACACATGTTTGTATTCTATTATTGCAGTCTCGCTCGTCGCCTTGCGGAGAGCGTAAACGGGCTTCGCCTGCATCGTGACGGGCTTCCTGAAAGCACAATGCCTTTCCCTCCGTTCCTTCCTTCTGCCCTCTCAGGAAAAGTTAAAGATTAGAGCGTTCATGTCCTGCCCTCCCTCATGAATAGGGGCTGCAATGGCAGCCACATGAAAAGGCTTTCATTGAAGCTGTGGAGGCCAAAAAGGGTCCAAGTAAAATAGTTGCTGGTATGTTCAGCCAAACTTAGCAAAGCACAATAGTCTCTGCGGGAAACTTTGGGGGTTATTTGTACATCAGGTGGAGTACTCAGCGGCTCGAATTCAGCTGCCAGGACCACAGCACCGCTCAAGAAAGCCGGCCATGAGGAGTCGAGCAAACTAGGTAATAACAGGGGACAGACCGAGAGCTTCGAGCCAACCCAAAAACAAACAAACAAGATTCCCCGACTCTCCCGCCAGGGCGGTGGCTTTTGATAAGGAAGCAGGGAAAGTTTTGAAGAGCTGCTGTTGCTTTTCCAAATGTATTTTAACTTGTCTGTGAAGGGAAAAAAAAAAAATCCCCCCTTTCTGAGACAATAGAATAAAAAACAGTGCCAGAAAGAGCTTGATAAAACTAAGGACTGCATTTTTCACCCAGTGAAAGCAGGGATACTGGTCTGTGCGCAGTTTCAAGCACAGGACGCTAGAACCTCACAAGATCGAAACGAACCGTCTCAATGTTCACCTCTTTACTGATTAAGATCCCTTTAAGTCATCTTTAGCTGCCCATTTTTCTCAACCTGGCTCGGGAATCGGACATCTCAATAGGGAAGGTGCCAATGCAGAATTACCCAAAGGCAGCACCACACACAGGACTTTCCTTGCGCAGCTGCGGAGCCGAGATGCTCAGTCCCAGCGAAGGGAGCAGGGCCCCCTTACCGAGTGTCTTGCCGGGAGTCTGTCTCCTGCTGTGGGTCCCTCTCCCGGACGGAGGAACCTGGCACCTCGGACATAAGGAGTGCGGCCCACAACTTCCCTGCATCTGAAGCGGCGTTTGATCTCAAGCACTTGGCTGTAAACAAACGCTATGGCAGGGACAACACAGCCGTCCTGCAGTCAGAGCGGAGGCTGCTTCTGCACCTTTTCTCTACAACATACGCCGTCAGCGTTTTAATTCCAACTCCAAAGGAAACCTGCAATTATAAGCCCCCCCTCGTCCCCTCCCTCTCTCATTCTCTTATTTGAAACATTCACTGAGGAACGTTATTTGGATTGCGAGTAAAATCAAACAGGGAGGAGAGGAAGAAAGAAAGAAAGAAAAAGGAACAACACAAAACCACAAACTCAACAACGCAGCAAACCCTTCCATTTGCTATTTACAAAATTCATTGTCATACTTCACTCAGGCTGTCTGCCTAGCTTGGGGAAATAAATGTGACTGAACCACAGACAAAGCCGACGCAGCTGTATTTGAATTTCTCAAACACTGTCAAACGTGCTCTTGTCACATAATTTTCGGGGTTGTTGTTATTATTATGATGATCATATCTAATGTGAACATAGTCGAAAGAGGTGATTGTCGGCGTAGAGACCTCATTCAGGTCGAGAATGCGCAGAGATTCCTTTAGCAATAAGCCAAAGGCTCCTTCTCCCTCCTGCTTGGGAGTCTTGGCAGATAAACTAAGGAAGACCTTCACTCGAGGAGACCTTCACTCTTTTTTTTTTTTTTTAAATGATTTTTTAAATTTTATATTTCCGGTGTTTTCCCGATTCTCGGAGAAATTAGGAGTTTTGACTAATTCCTCAAGATCTGATAACCAGCTTCCGCAACCCACTGCTGCAGCACCGAAGGGGAGGAATACGTGACTGCTGATTTCTTGCAAGAGCAAATACGCCTGCTGGACATCACATCCTAGGTTTCATGTCGGTTTCTTTGATGGGGTGTTAGGAGCCCGCCAGTGTGTTTAATGTTGTCAGGGTTATTACTAAGCGAAACACTGCCTTTGACTGGAGAGGAGAAGTCTAAAACACACCGCGGGTACGGCAAGAGGTGTCCCGAAGAGAACACCTTGGTGCATTCCCGTCTATCTCGCCTTAGCCGACGGCTTCTGGCGAGGGCGGGAAAACTTTGCCTATTCCATCACCAGGCCCTGCCACCCTAGCAGGCTGGGCCGAGCCACGGAGTACGATGGAGCCGCCGGTGGAACCCGCCTATCCCGGCAGCATCCCGGTCGCTTTAGTAAGCCGCGTCAGTCTGAACCCGACGCGGCGGCAGATCCTGGCCCTCGATGTGGCATGAGTAGCGGAGCTAGCCGGCCCAGGCCGTGAGGGAGCCTCAGCTATAAGGCGGCCACCCCGGCTTAACGCTCGGATTCCCTCCTTCTTCCGCGCCCCTTGGCATGTCATCAAAGATTCCCCGCTGCCTTGCCAAGCTGAACCCTGGACTTTGGGAAAAAAACGCTGTTCCGAAAGCTGGCGAGACCGCCCTCCACTCCCATAAGATTAAGTTCAAATTTTGCCATCATCCAGGGGAACATCTGCCCAGCCCTTCTGTTCTTTAACAATCTTATTCCTTGGCACACTTCTCAGACAACTCTCTCTTGAGCTCTTTTGAGAGGAAGAGGTCTTGTAGCACCCGTGTCTATCAGGACCACCCCTCTGAGCAGGGCCATCCTCGCTTAGAAGCACGCTGCATTTAACACCGTTGGCGATTTTCGTCGCACAGTGTCCTCCGCTAAGTAGAAGCAGGGAAAGGAAAAGTAATGTGATCAATTATTATTTTTATACCATATTTATGGACGGGTGGAAGTAATAACAGTTATTTGCTTTGTTGAAGCGTTTATTTCACACTCGGTATATTTTCTTACAATCGGAGAACCGACATGGGAAAATAAGCACAAAGAAATTAAAGTAACGAAAATACATTTTTAGCAAAAGGCGATTCTTCTCCTCTCTAATTTTCCCGGGTGCACTTCTTCTTCCTAAGATTAATTCAAATCAACGAAAGAGAGAAATAAATTAGTTCTAGCCCGCAAGTCAAGCAAGAAGCAAAATAATAATTTACTTGTCTGATCCCTCCATGAAAAAAAAAATAAAAGAAAAAATGAAGCGAACCCAAAAAAACACATTCAAAAAGGTCTCGAAATCGCTGATAAAGACCAATCAAAAAGCAAAGCAGACAGGAGGGAAGGAACCCGGTTGGGTATCCTTGGGGTATGGCCTCACTAGCTCTGTCGTCCTCGTCGTCCTTCGGACTCCACTTTCCTCTTTCTCTGCCCGGGTTGCTGGGTATTGCCTCCCCTCCTCAGCGCAGGACTGAGGAATGCTTTAATCCCTCCTGCTCTGTGTCTGTCCCTTTTGAAGTTTGTTACCTTCCGTAATTCGCTAGTAGCACTTCGGCTGCATTTCCGACAGGCTTTCCCCTCACAGTGCAAGAAAGAGAGTGATGCCAGGGATATATAGATGCCAGTCTCGGAATTCGCAGTGGAGGCAACAGTGAACATGTCACGTGCATCCTATACATCGTATACACGAGGGTCACCTCAGCGAGGGATACAGGAAAGGGCGGAGAATTAAAAAGATATATTCTTCGCATGTGTTAAGGACTTCAAACAGAACAGAGCATTATGCCAAGGTAACACTTTCCCATTGCCGGCTCTTGATCTCCTTTGAATTGCTTCATTTCCCATATTCCAGCTATGTGTTTTGCCTCCATAGACGGTGTGTGACAGCGCCACAGGTTGAGTGACCTGTGCTGGCAATGAGAGGAGAAAAAAAAAATAAAATACTGCCGTCACGGGCAAAGTCGCCAGCAAACGCTCTACAGTTTGTTGACGACGCTTTGTTCCGCTTACTCGGAATAGAAGCAAGCACATCCCTGCTTCGGGACAGCTCCACCGGAGCTGTCCCGGGCCGGGGCCATAGCTGGAGCTGGGGACGAGGTTCTGCCCCTGGCTGAGAGCAGAGCTGGAAGCTCTCTGACCTGCAACCTGCACTTGTGCAATCATATTTTTCTCCACTCATTCCCACCCACTTCAGTTGCTCCACATGTAAAGGTGACAGTTCTTAAGGACCAAGACACCTTACTGCTGGATCTCTCAGAGGGACAAAAGACAAAACTCAAAACTAAGAGGAGCCATCATTCCAGCCCTGCAGATCTCTCCTTTTGCAGCACAACCTGCTCAGGACCTGTGTCAGACATTCCCCAAGGAACCTACAGGGCTGATGTTTCACATGCTACTTGATTTCTGGTCTTGCCCTTCTTCAGTCTACCTTTCCAAAGCCCATCAGAACCAGCTGGTTTCTCTGAAGGGGTCCCCTATTCTCTCAGAAAAAGGCATGCCATAAGAGAAACACTGAAGGTGTATTTATGTCTACAGTCTTGACCAGTGGGGCAGAAAAAAGGAGGAAGATACTTGTCCTTGGTATCTGCAGTTCTGGGTCTGCTTTGCTTCAGGGGTATTGCTTGAGCATTTCTATCTCCAACAATAGTACACTTGGCACTTAGATGAAATGCTTCTAATTTGTGAGACAGTTAATTATCCCATCTTTCAAAGTAAGGTAGACATGAAACCTTTACAAAGTTTATAAACACAAATTATATTCTTCTTTCTTTCTTTCTTTTCTTTCTTTCTTTCTTTCTTTCTTTCTTTCTTTCTTTCTTTCTTTCTTTCTTTCTTTCTTTCTTTCTTTCTTTCTTTCTTTCTTTCTCTCTTTCTTTCTTTCTCTCTTTCTTTCTTTCCTTCTTTCCTTCTTATGCATTTATTTGTTTAACCCCAAATCAGCTATTTTAGCCAAGTTAGAAAGATTACTTTGTATAATAACAAACTCTCTGAAAGCTACCAGGAAGTTTCCAATATATAAAAAGTGGCAACCTTATTTAAACTCTGGGGAAGAGAATTGTTTGGCCTTGCTGTATGTTTTGCATTCTTGAAGTGTATCTTTTAAGGCATAATATACATTTTGAAATCTCATATATGCATCTTTACAATAGCAATGGCTTTCCACAAGCTCTGTGGGAGGTGACATTTCAGCAAGATACTTCCCCTTGACTTTGTTTATTTCAGCAGTTTAAATTCTACCTCTGGTGGTAGCTGTTAACTTGGCAATGTGAAAAGTGCTACATGATGTGTAGTGTGCTCAGTCAGCTCATCAGAAGCTTACCAATTACCACCGTGGAGCCCATTCTTCCTGCCACAGCATGCCACCCACCATGCATACCCAGGACAGATGATCTTCACATGTGCATAAAATCTGAAAGTATGTACACATTTATGCAGAGACTGTACAAAGCAGGCACAATAAGTCTGGTGCTTCTTAGAAGCTCTTCTGTTTCCTGTAACAGCTTCTACAGAGGTGGTTGTAGATCATTTCTTGCTTCCTGCCTGCCCTAGAAATGTCAGAAAGCTGAGCTTTTGAACCCCACCCTGAAAAAGGATGAGCTTTGAACCTATCAGGACATCAGGATGCTTGTATTTTGGACATAGGACTGAATTGTCAGGATTCTGTAAAATGGGAGATTGCAGCTATCAGAATTATCCATCTCACCTGCAGTTTGGTAGCCATCCACATCTTTGATGTGCTTTGGAAAGCAGATAGTTGAAAGTAGGTTTTTTACTCAACTAAATAACTGAACTATGCTGTTATGGCCCATACACCAGGCATCTCTGCATTATGAAACTAAGACCTTTGTAAGTCTGTTTTCTCAAGATGAAATCTGATCTCTCTTTAAGGGCTCCTAGTGACATCAGTGAGGCAAGATTTAATCATAGACAGATGATATTTTTCAGGCATGTAGGGAGTGCTCAGGCTTCAGAAATGATTCTTCCTTTGCACATTCATTTTTGTTTGGAATATTGAACTACAGATACAAAATTCAGATTGGTTCATTTGCTACATGATTTGCATTTATCCAAAGATACTATTTTTCTTTATTTTGAAGCAACTATTTACAAAGCAATCTAGTGCCAGACTGTCACCTTTGACTGTAGTTCCTTTTGCATAATTTAAAATAGAAGTAAATCTGTTCAAGCAAGCAGAGTAACACTAGTAAAAAACTAGAATAAATAATCAGAGAATCAAGCCCTTTGAATAGCAAATGACTCCATAAATAGTCCCATTGATTTCAGAGATGTTTCATGGCATAAGCAGCTACATTAATGGAAACGGCATACAAGGCCTTTAGTGCTTGGACACAGAGAGAAAAAAAGACCTTATAATTACTTTAAAAAAACCCCCAAAACCCCATGTTCCACAGTACATTAGCCAGTTGGCATGTTACTAGCATATTGCATGATTTAACAAAGATAGAATGAATGAGTTAATGACAATGATAGCTAGCAAATTCAACATGCCTGTGACATGAAAGCCATACTCTTTATTAAAAATACCCCAAAACAAACCAGGAAGCAAGTAAAGCCATAATACTGAAGTACTTTCCACTACTTTCAAACAAATGCTTCTTTAAGCAGGAAGGAACAACTATATAGTGAATGGAACTGCCCCTTTTGGGGAAGTTTATGGACAATATCAAACCATGTGACTATCAAAATGTGATCTGTCCTTGCTATATTGCTCTTGATGACCTGGGAATATTATTTTCCTTTCCAAACATGCTTTCTTATGTGTCTTTCACTACATATATTTTTAAAGGATAGAGAGGTGTTCTCTGGAAATGTTTTGTGGCATCTTTAAGTCTGAATACGAGAGCCGAATCTGGATGCAGAAAGCAGAAAAACACCTACCAAGCTTTAAGTCTTCTGGAGCCAACAAAACTGTTGCTGGGATTCAATCGTTTTGGTGTGGACCCATTTCTGAAAGTGACTCTGGGTGGTTTGACACCACTTAAGGAGCTGGAACATGATGTACAAGTTCAGAGGAAGAAACCATGATGATAGGGGAGATTCACAACCTGACTAGCAATGCCATCGGGTCCCCACACCTTCCTGCTAGTACCAAATTTGCTGTCAGCATTCTCGGGGTACAGGTGATACATTTCAAGTATTCAATAAACAGCAGTGCACCCACATACATGGTACTTCTGAAAACTTTTGTAATTACAGTAATTCTGATGAAACCACATCAGATATGTCCTTGCCTTCCTCTCACTGATTTTCTTTGTATTCTCTTCTTGTCATATCACATAGTAACTGGAAAAAAACCCCCACAGACTCCCTGTTCTGAATGCCGCTCTGCTATCAGTGGGAATAGTATTTCAAATAAGCTGCTGGGCATTTGCCTCTATGAATAGCTTCTTCTTTGCTCATGCCAGACTGTAAAAAAGATCATATGTATCTTTTGAGTGCACATTTTTCATTAAGAACCTCCAGCACACAAAAGGAAAGAGTCACAAAAGGTAAAAAAAGAGATCTTTTGCTTTGTCACAAACAGTCCTCTGCTGTGTCTCCTCAGTTATGACCAAGCTGTAGTTATTTTCTCTTGAGTGTGCAGCATTCTGATTCTCAGGAAGTTTTAAAGGGAAGTACTTTGAATAAGGTGCTGATTTTTAATACTACCTGAAACTAGCCTGACATTTTTTTCCCCATGTAACAATGAAGTGACATGAAATGGATGAAAATTTTCCTCTGTATCAGGTAAGGACAAAGGACAAAACTGTGTACCAGTTCGTATCTATGTCACCTGTGATGTGCTATCCCATGGCTAAAGGGGAGAATGATCAGCTTAGACCCCTAGTTTTGGGGAAAAAAATACTATTTAGTGTTCTTGCAATGCACAGCATTTGGAGGAGGCTGGGAGGAAGCTGGTTATGCATGACTTTCACAAGCTTTTTATGATGTCTTGTTGGTGTAGGCTCCTTATGGATTAGCAAGACCCTTGAAATAGGAGGAGAGGAAGGTAGTGAGATATGTTGATAAATCAGTGAAAGATTCCCAAGAACAATTTTCTCACAACCTCACCACAAGCCTGAGGGACACGTAGTACTGGCTGCAACACTGGCCACTAGTCTCATAAAGACTAGCTCCCTGCTCTTTTATGAAATGGCTTTCTAATGTTAAAAAAATTACAGACTTTTCTAGTTTACTAATAAAAACGTTTCTCAAGCTCCCAGAAATAAAATATGATTATTCAGATTATGGCATTTTCTGAAAATAACTTGTTTTAAATAATCTCATGACACTTAGGTGGGAGAGGGATGATGCCCAGTTTATAATTTTTTTTATACGTGACTACACTTTCCCATTCTTACTCAAAATGAAAAAAAAAAATTAACTAAGTGATTGATTTTATTATGTCTTCTTATATTAAAAAAATCCAAAGAATGTCTAGTATGAACTCCTTGGGATCTTTAAGGATATTTATTTATAAAATGTTTAAGGTTTCCTTTTTGTTTTCCAGACTGAAACAAACTTCTTTCCCTCTCCCCTTCTTCATCCTCTCCCTTTCCCTTCCTTTATTAACAACAAAAAAAAAAAAAAAACCAAAACAAACAAACAAACAAAAAAAAACCTAATCCTTTTTATTTTCAGCCAGCAAACCAAATAATAGCCAAATAATCATCATCCCCTCCTTTTTGGTTCTGCTCTGAGATACACATACTATCCAAAATAATACCAGACAGGAGCCAGTCCAATGTTCTCTAATTACTCACACACTTTCCTCTGCGATATCAATGCAATTTGATCTCACTACATCAGTAACAGAGCATCCGGTTTTATGAGCTTGATGGTGGTGGCACGAGAGGGAGTGTAAACTGACAGCAAGTTGACAGAATGCTATTGGGATGACTCTGAGGTTCATCACACAGTCGTCTTATCTTTATGCCACTGAAAAACTAACGAATTTGTTGCCAGAATAGCTGTTACAGGGGATTGACTTAACTGTAGTGCTCTTTTTAGGTGTTTGCTTTGAATGAGGTTTTCTGCTTCAGCCCCTGGAATTATCCTTATGTATAGATGAAGGAGACATATAAGAAGATGAGTGAAAACAAAATCACACAGGAAGTGGAAAACATTTGTTTTCTTCATGTGCATGCATTGTGCTGAGTGCAGCAGGGTGCCAAGATTGACTCCTCAGATGCTATCACACTAACTGCAATATCATGTTGCTGTATATCTTCTTCAAGCCTCTCTGGAAAATTCTGTAGTGTGATCACTTATCTGGCTGTGTTCAATCTATACAATCTGAAAAGAGATTTTTTTTTTTTTTTTAAAAGATACTGGTCTTATTTTCTGCTCCTATTGGTGTTCAGAATTCATTGTAATAAGGAGTCATTATCATAGTTCCGTGGATGAGTTTCAGTTTCTATTGCCTTAATAGAAATAATAAAACAAACGGTTCCAAGAGAATCAGAGCTAATGAAGAGATCTTTTGAAGATTTGTCTGATATTCTTACATCCCTTCCTTTGTCCCACTGCAGCAGCATCAGCTTTGTCTATTTATGCTGAATTTTATGTCCATTTCCATTAGACTTCCCTTTCTAGTCTCCTCAGCCTCCTTTCATGTCTGCTGATATCAGCTGTGCAGAAGACATCAGATGCCTTCAGTAGCTCAGAGCTACTTTTGCACAGATATGCCGACAGAATACCTGCTGACTGGATAGCAAGAGGTCAATCAAAAATGATAACTGCTGAGCTATGACTGGTGCTTTATTCCTAGTAGGACATCAGTCTGCTCTGTCCCCTTTATCCAGCCCCCAAATTCAATGAAACTTGTGAGATTTCTCTTTATGACTTTTACCTCATTCTAATCTTTGGCTGAAATTGGCTAAAGGTTTTGGAAATTATGAAGAGTAGGCATACTGACAGATAATGAATCAGATAGATCATTAATGCAACATGAATAAGGGATAATATAAATAAAAATAAATATCCTTGGCAAATTGTCCCTTAAAAACAACAGAGATATTAATGGAAAATTAATGGAACTTACATTCCTCATTCATATAAGTACTTTGAAAGATTTTTGATAGGGCTGGGGTGACAGAAAAACACTTATTTTAAAGGCACGCTAACCAAAGATGCTAGTTATGAGTCTGTCTTGGCTGAGAAAAGAACATTTGAATTGTGGCACTGACACTGAAATGCTTCCTTTATTTCAAATTTGTGTCTGGCTCAGAACCTTGCACGCTTGCTGCGTGATTTTGACTATCTGTTAGCGCATACAAGCTGTATCGTAAATAGCAGTATTGAAAACATATGCCACAGGGGAAAGAAATCTGTAATAATACCAGCTGCCATTATATGAAAATGAATTTTAGTCACTACTAACCTGAGTAAGTGTTTTTCATAGGGAAACAAGTAGAAGATTTACAAAGGAAAAATTGGTGAAAAACTTTCAATTTTCAAAGCAAGCACTAGAAGAGATAAACCACTTTGATCAATGGGAAAAATCATCTGGGACTAATTCTGAAGATGGATGCATCTAGTTCGGTTAAACAGTGAGTGCGAGCAATATGGGAAAGGTTTTCATGTATGTGGAAGGAAAGTACTTTTAAGGCAGCAATGTTAGGTTGCATGTTCATAAAAATAAGAATTACATTACAGGAAAATATTACAGTGTTTAAAATGCCTAAATGTTAGACTCTGATGGATGAGTAACTTTGAATAACATCAGTAAAGGTTTTATTATTTGGGGAATAATAAATTCAGACAATCTGAAAAAGTTCGGCTGCAGTATCAAATATATGTCCTGAGAAGCAATCAAGCTTTGAAGTGAGAAAACTTAGATGATCACATTATTCATTCACAGTTTTAATTTCAATGATTCTATGACCAAACCTCACAATGAGGTTAATTTCCTCTTCTGGAACTAGCTAGCAGATAAAATAACTACGTGTATTATAGCAAATAAGCCGTCAGGTTAGTGTTTGCAATTTCACGGCCACTGAGTATTTTGCTATTAGGACAGCATTCTGTACAATGCTTTCAAATTTTCTATTTAAAGGAGGTTTCATTCCTGCTGGTGACTATTACGTCCTGAAGTGGTGTGATTATCTTCAAGGGAAATCTGTAAGAACACAGCTACTTCAGAAATCTTTTGTCAAGAACAAAGTCCATAAACAGACCCACCCACCTTGTATATGTATAGATAACTCCTTTAATGTGGAAACATAATTATAGACCAAATTTAGCATAACTAAAAGAAAATAGTTTCTCTTTGGAAGGATATAGGGTCAGTTGCAGGATGTAGGATCAAGCACAGCTAAACCAAAGCTTCAGGTTTCTAAATGTGCAGTATATTAAGCAAATTCACACAACTAAACTTGCTTGATTCAGGGGTGTTTTCAAGATACATAAAGAAAATGTCAGTTCAGAACAAGAGGAACAAGACTTTTGAATCAGATGTGGTTTAAGTCAGTAACAGTGAGTAAGTTTGTAAAATTGTACTGAGCTTTTCAAAGCAAAAATTATATATTTGCCCTGTCAGATATGTCACTGGAAAATAGGCCCAAGTAAGCAGATGGGATGCAAATGTGACTTTCATCTGGGATTACAACCTGTGGGTTGCCTAGTGTAATGTCACATAACTAGCTACAGAAAAGCTATGGCTCCATTGGTGCCATTTGGATTTCTGTCACTGTCTTATAGCAGACAAAGTCTTGTGGGTGTGTTTTAGAAATATTCTGACAAGATTTTTTTCATTGTGTTTTGCCTTCTTGTATTTAAGGCAATAAAGAGAGCTGCTGGGCTTGATCAAACACAGACCACCTCCTGTGTCACACCACAGGATAAAAACTTTTTCAAATAAGGCCTCTTGGTCCTGAAGGACCCAACCGAGCTGCTATACAGAGAGGGTAAAATCTTTCCCTTTCAGGTGCACTAGTCTGCTGCATAAAGAGCTTTGAAAGGTACAGGCACATCCAGGACTTTCTGCATAGTGTCTAGTTCATCCAAGCGGAAAGACCTTTTCCTGAGACAAAGCTCAAGCTGTTTTCTGACAGACCCATGCCAATCAGTCATAGCACAGACACCATGCTGTTAGTGTAGAGTGCATGACAACATTCTGCTGATGTTCTTTCAGAAATGGCATAATTTGAGGCAGCCTCAAGGTACCATTAACCTCTACTGAAACACAAGATAGTATAGATCTGCTCTGCCAAACTGAGCTGCGGCAAATGAGATTCTCAGGCCTCTTTATTCAACTCAGGTAGCTGTTTGTTACTGAATGGTTTGTGTTTTCACCACAAATAAGGGTCAATCAACATTTCCAAATAGCACACAAATGTACTAGTTTCATTAGAATTTGTCTCTCTAACATTGTCACAATGGCCCATAAAAATCAACCCAAGACAATAGCAGGAATAATTGACCAAAAAATAGTAGTTTCTTTAACCAAGAGAACATGGTGATTAAATCAAAAGCTTTAGATATGTGGATATCATCAATGGTCTTTTGTCCATTAACAACAATATGTCACCCGTGAATTTGAAGAGTGTAGTTGCTAAAGGGTGAAATGTCTACATCTTGATGGAGAAAGGTCAGAAGAGTATTCTTTGTAATTAAATCCATTAACTCTACTGTGTTCAGTTTTCCAAGTGATTTAGATTAACATTTATTATATTAATACTTAGCAAGAAAGATGCTCAATTTCTACAATTTCTTAACATTCAGGTATGCTGTTACTCTAAATAGGATTCAAGCTGTAAAATTAAAAAAAAAAAAAAAGAGAAGAAAAAGAAAGAGAACAAAATGTTGCTAATGAGTCTTGGTTTTGTTTTAAGAACATGGACAGAAATATCCCATTGCACTGAAGTGTGAGACACAGCCGTGGCTTCCTGCTCCTGTACTGCAGCCATAAGGACAGGGAGCATGTTTCTACCTCTTTTGTGCACAATAGGCTCTTTAGCACAAGACAATATGAAAGCATGTAGGGAGCTTACTAGCCTGTGGAGGGTATCCCATGTATGAAAGCAAAAGCAAGTATAAACTGTTAGCACGGTCTATGGCAGTGTTGAGAAAAGGAATGTAAAGGTACAGATTCTTCTGTTTCCTGAGCATGAAGAGAAGGGACATTAGCATTTCCTATGGCAATATTTTATGGTGTTATCTCATAGATCCTCCCTTTTCTACCCACTCTTCCTTCAATTACTGAGCTATAGTTTCCAAGGGAAAAGGCTTTTATAGACAATGACATTTTATTGGTTTGTCTGTTCTGTGTATTTGCCAGCTAAGAATCTTGTGAAAAACAGATACGATTTTCTGATTAATATTAGTATAAAAGCCCCAAGGCTGGAGCTCCTCTTCCATGAATTGGGGCTGGAGAAGAGAAGACTGAGGGGAGACCTTATGACTACATTTCAATATCTGAAAGGGAGCTACAGGAAGGCAGGGAAAGGACTGTTTAAAAGCGCAATGTTTTGAAACTGGACTAGGGGCAATGGTTTGAAACTGGAGCAGGGTAAATTTGGGTTGGACATAAGGCAGAACTTCTTTGAAATGAAAGTGGTAAAATACTGAAACAGGGTCCCCATGAGCAGGGTAGATTAAGGTTGGACATAAGGTGGAAATTCTTTAAAATGAAAATCATAAAATACTAAAACATGCTATGCAGGGATATAGTTGAGGCCCCATCCCTGGATACATTCAAGATCAGGCTTGATTGTGGCCTTGGGCAGCCTGATCTAGTTAGAGGTATCCCTGCTATCTGCAGGGAAGTTGGACAAGATGATCTGTGACTCTGTATAATGAAAGTTGCATAAGCATGTCAATTCTTTGTTATTATTGAATGCAACTACTAATTTTATGTTCCTGAGATTGTCTCATGAAATAAATACTTTATGTTGATTTATTAACTCAATACATTTAACAACAACTCTGTAGAAAACTCAGTGTAAAGATGTTTGGTACTGTGAATGCATAAAACCTGGGTTTGATAGACAATATGCATTCATCAACTGGAAAATAGACATCAGAGGCACTTTTTCTGTCTACCTTGGAAAGGTCTGTAAGGGCATAGATGGGTGGTCTGTAAGGCAGATTGAAAACTGGCTTGACAACAGAGTTCAAAGGGTTGTCATCAGTGGCACAGAATCAAGTTGGAAGCTTGTAGCTTGTATTGGTGTTCCCCAGGGATCAGTACTGGGTCCAGTTTTGTTCAATATCTTTATGAGTGACCTGGATGAGGGCATTAAGTGTACCCTCAGCAAGTCTGCTGAGACAAAATTTGGGGGGGGTGTGGGGTGTGTCTGAAAGCCATTGGGCTGTGGTGGCCATTCAATGAGCTCTGGACATGTTGGAGTGCTGGATGAAGGCTAACCACATGAAGATCAATAAGGAAAAGTGCAGGGTCCTGCATCTGGGGAGGAATGACAACAAGGACCAGTACAGGCTGGGGGCTACCCTGCTGGAAGGCAGCTCCGTGGAGAAAGACCTTGGAGTGCTGATGAACAGCAAGTTCTCCATGGGCCAGCAATGTACCCTTGTGGCCAAAAGAGCCAATGGCATCCTGGGGTGCATCAGGAAAAGTGTGTTCAGCAGGTCTAGGGAGGTTCTTCTCCCCATCTACTCTGAGACCATATATGAAATATTGTGTCAAATTTTGAGCTCCCCAGTTCAAGAGACAGAGACCTGCTGGGAAGAATTCATTGGGGAGTCACAAGTATGACTGGGGGACTTGAGAATCTCCTCTATGAAGAAAGACAGAGAAACCTGGGGCTTTTTAGTCTGGAGAGGAGAAGGAGGAGAGGAGATCTGATCAACGTCTATACATATTTGAGGGGTATGTGTCAGGTGTCTGGGGCCAATCTCTTTTTGGTGGTTAGCAGCAATAACAAAAGGAACAATGGCTACAAACTGGAACATAGAAAGTTTCACTTCAACATGAGGAGAAACTTCACAGTGAGAGGGATGGAGCACTGGAACAGGCTGCCCAGAATGGTTGTGGAGTCTCCTTCTCTGGAGACTTTCAAAACCCGCCTGGATGCATTCTTGTGCAAACTACCCTCGGGGATCCTGCCTTGGTGGGGGGATTGGATTCAATGATCTCTGGAGGTCCCCTCCAGCCTCTAAAGTTCAGTGATTCTGTGACAGTTCGAGTATCTGAACAACAGTCTTCCATGTTTGCTGCATGACCACTAAGACTGGAACACAAAGATGGTCCAGGTACCATGGTCTGAACATGGTCACTTTATTAGACAGAAACATTGTGGATACCCAGGTCAGTCTTACACAGTGTGAGATGGCACATAAGAGGTGGAAGGAAGTATGACTACCTGTGCAACTATCCTAAACGCATCCTAAACTGAGTATTACCTGTTATGCAGTGTTTTTGATTTCTTAGCCACAAATAGGCAAATGACCAGTTTTATATTAGAAACAAAACACAGACAGACATATGAATAAAGTGTTTATAAAATATTTTGAAGCAAAGTGAAATCTTTTCACTTGCATTATTTATTGCAACTCTTTAAACTCAACTGCAGGGTTGTTTTTTTTTTTTCTTAATTTTATCCTTCAATTATTTTAGCCCTTTCCTACTCGCCTCTGTAATTTTCATTTTCCAAGTGCTCATATGCTATCCAACTTTTTTCCTGTCCTGAACACTTCCAGTATATCTATTTCTCTACCTTTTATAGAACTATTTCCTCTAATACCAACATCTTTTCTATACTTCTTTCTGACTACAGCTCATTTGTTGAAATTTCCAGTATACCTTCTAGAATATAATGATAATTTTAACTTTTTTTTTTTTTCCTAAATGTGAAGGGATTCTAACTTACTGCAAATTGCCATAAATTCAAAAGTACAATGTGCCATAGGCAAGTCAAAAGTATCCAATATGTACTCTTCTTTCATTTTCCTGATCATCTCTATTTAGTTCTGTTAGCACTTTTTCAGACCAGAAAGTAGTCCGTTTAGAAATGATTGGATCATCTGTTTTACTCCCAACGAAGTGACATTCATTTCCTCATTGGTAGTCCTTTTTTTTTCCCTATGCAGATTCCACCATGAAATTATATTTTCTACTTAAAAAACCCCCAAAATCTCCACTAAAATGAACAGAATAGTGGGATGTCAACAAGTGCAATTAAATATGTCATAATGTGAAATGTTATGGATTTTTTAATAACAGCAGAACTTAAAAAAAAAAAAGCAAAAAAAAGAACACTGAAAAAAGTGTCAGGTAAGTAAATTACTGCAGTCATTTCCTTGGGGAAAACATGCACTTTCTCAGGTTATAGCTCTACACCAGGGAGTCTAACATATACTGATAATTTCTACACAGTTACAGTTGCAATCAGTCTTCTATTTTGAGGCATATTATTACTCCATTCATGGAAGAGACTTTTGTATTTTCAGAACAGAAAAGTTTCCAGAAAGTACACCCATTTCAACCTAGCATTTTGGGTGGAAATGGAACATATATATATATATATATATATATAANAGAGTGCCTAGGTGAAGGAAGAGCTAGAGTTGAAGCTTGCTGAGGTGTGTTTTGGAGAGGGATCATTTTCCTTTCAGTTTTTGCAGATACTTTTCTGAGAGGAAACGACCTCTCTATCCAGTGTAATTTTTCCTGTTATGTCCTAGATCATGGTCTAGGTGATGCTTTTCATGGTATCATAAATTGTAATATAATTTAGATTTTTAGCATATCAGGGTGACAGTTTGTTGACTGAACTACACTGAAATTTGTAACACTGTCTCTTGCTACAAGCTAGGTCACTGGCTGTGGGCCATAGGCTTGTTGTTAGAATACAAGCGGTAGTCCAGTCTAGGCTGTAGTCTTGTCCTCTCTCCAAGGGAAGATTATTGTGTGTGCTGCAACTATTTTGTTGTTTTACAGATTATATATTCACCTGTATGATCACTGTCCAATGATGCTGGGAAATCAAACTGCAAGATAATGGATGTTTTAATTGGATCTGTAGGTGATGAATATGGGATCATTCCTGGGTGTTGAAAAAGCTCAATCTCCTATTTTTTAATTCTAAAAAAAAGAATTAAAAGAAATTATGTCAGGGACATTTTGCCCTGATGCTTGCATAATCTTTTAGACACAATGAGTAGTTTGAGTGCCTTCAAGAGAGGAAATTTACCACAGGAAGTAAGCTTCAGTTTGTTGAGCGTGATGATATCTATCTTTGGCTAGCTACAGTTTTTAGTATTATATAACATAATAAAATCTTCTTAAAATAGTATATCTATATAAATATTTGAATTTACTATTAATTTCCTTAAAAAATCCCCCTTATATCTCATAGGATACCTTTAGAAAATATTTTTTTTTTGTCCTCTCCATCAGATGAGATTTGGAAACTGTGGCCAGGCCATTGCAGCCAGTGCTGCACTTTGTATTACTTGTTGTATGTACTATTTCATTAGCACTGTTGTTCTCCCTGATTCTGAGATTCTGTTAGGGTATGTATTTTATTCTTCAGAATTTTGCTTTCAGTTTTCTGTTTCAGGCTCTGCAAACCTGAACTGTCTACCCATGATGCCCTTGCTGTTTGAATTTCCTTGGTTTGTGATACAATTCTGCTTACTTTATGGAGTATCTTATGAAGTGTGTAGGTTCACTGACTGAAAATATCTCTCCAAAAAAGGGTGGCAAAAATTAAGCTACATACACTTGGGCACTTGTAATAATAAGAGAGATGTGTAAAGATGTATTTAAAAAGTTGTTAGCATGTGGTACTTGAGGATATGGTTTAGGGTGACCCTTGTATAGTAGGGTTATTGGTTGGACCTGGTGATCCTGAGGGTCTTTTCCAACCTGAATGTTTCTGTGGTTATATAGTACTTTTACTCTGAAATGATAGTAATTCCCTACGTCTTCAATCAAATGACTTAGTTGTTTGGGGCTTTAGTACCAGAATGCTGCCTTCCTTAATGACTTGCTGACATGCCCAGTAGCTGCTCATCACCTGTGTATGGCTGCTTGCCTCATCTGAACATCTTGCTACAAGAGGGAAACTGGTGACATCTCACCCAAAGTCTCTTCAGTAGAGGCAGAATGAAGTGGCATGGCTGTGCCTACTTGGCATCACAGACACCTTGATAGTGATGTTCTGAAGCTTTATTCAGCTTCACTTGAGTTAGTCACTGGTAGGAATCAGGACTGTACATCAGGCCTTCCCTAACCAGGAGTTATTAAATATTCAGAGGTGCTTAAACTTTACATTTTACACAAAAAAATAATCTGCTTGTTACCCTAGAGTCCGTTGGTTACATTTTGGCTGAGAGGCAGGATCTGTATTCAAGAGAAACAGCACAATTCTGTGGAGCAACTGGAAACAGGTTTGAGTCTTATTCGTTGTAGATGATATCTGTTATACAGGAATATGTAATTTTTAGATAAGTATATTAGGTCTCCCAAGTGATTTGCATGTATAATCAAATGAAAAGGCCTCTGAAATATTGAAACTTCATATGTGAAAATTGAAACTCTATTAAGAAAGATCCTCTGCATTTGCAGTGCATTCGGAGAACATACCAGAGTATAAATTTAATGCAATGCAGCAATGCTCATCTTATTTTAAAGGTAATTATATAGAAAAAGGGGCATTTAAAGTGTGTAAGTAGAAGCTCTTTCTGCACTTATACAGCATATAATTAACAAAGTTCTTTAAACCTATTCATAAAAGAAAGTAATAAACCACTTGTAAATAATGGCAGTCTCATATTCTTTAAAGTTAAATGTCAATAATCTGAATGCCTTTTTTATATTTTGTTATAAAAATACATTTTTGACATACTAAGTAAAAGCAGGATTTACTAGTATGGCATTTCAGTTTTCTAGAGATTTACACATCCATATTGAAAGGATGCATCTGTATCAAAAGGATGCAAAATGAAGTACTGTAGCTATAGAAAACTGCAATGCTTGTAAATTAAATCAATACTTTTCCTGCAAAACACAAATCAAGAACAGAAAAGTGAAGGTGCAGAACATTTCATAGGAAAATTAAAAGGTGTGGGTGTTGAGACCTTAAAATACCAAACTGTGGGTGCAGAACAAGAGAACTACAAAAGAAAGTGACAAAGCTTGTAGTATTACAGAGATCAATTAATAATGATTTGTTTCACATCAATTACCGAATCCTCACAAGATACATTTGAAAAACAAATCCAGCTTTCTTTAATGTTCTTGTGTTACACATTCTTTTCTCAGGAGTGAACACTTCTCAGATATAAAGGAGAAGGGAAGAATATGGAGAGGTTAAAGAAAATGCCAAGTAATGAAGGAAAGACATATAGACCATCAGTTATTTTGGACATGTTTTTGGCTGTATTTGATTGCTTTTCTTCCTCATCTCTCTTTTAGAGCCTTTATTACACAGCAGACCCTTGTTCTGACATACCATCTTGAATATCAGAATGCAGGATGCTTCCAGTATTTTCCTTGTCTGACCTTGACACTGAGCTTTCAGATACCAAAGCAGGGGTGTACAGCTGGTTGTACACAAATAATTACTAAAGCTCATGTCCTACCACAGCAACAGAGAGACTGGGCTAGACTGGAGGTTAAGGCCTCATATCTTTTATATGAAAGCTAATATACAGTCTTTAGTCTATTTAAGATATTATATAGATGCAGACAAGATATTATATATATATTTATATTTATATCTATATCTACATGTAAATATAAATGTATGCATCTATACACAAATAAATACAGATATTTTCCAAGGCATATTAAGGTGCCTGAAATAGCTAAGCAAAATTATTTGCTCTTCACTTAAATTTTGTGGTGAAAGAAAGCATCATCAATTCTTGTATCAATGCTATCTATCACCTTTGAAAGGCAGAGGACGTTCCATTTACTGCCACAGATTTTCCAAGAGCTGAACCAAAGTTAGACTGGATCAGAATGTGTCTTCCAGGTACTCCTCTCTCCTGCTCTGATATGAGGACAGACTAGATGGACTCTGTGAGATGTCCCAAAGTCTTAGTCTTTCACCTACTCAGTTTACTGCTCTGACTGGATGTCCCTAGGTTTCCTTCCTGCCTGCATGCTTACTCTTCTTTTCCAGGCAAATCCAAGAGTGAGGAGAACAATGGTGAAGCCCGGAGTGCTGCTTCACTCTTTTTTTTTTAATTTATTTTTTTATTTTTTAATTTTAAATTTTTTTTTAACACAGAAATCAAAGTAATATTTGTTGTTCTGTTGGGTGTCTACTGAGTTGTTCCAGCTCTTTTCTGTATGCACCTCAAGACTGTCTTCTACATGCAGGATATCCGTCCTAAGACAGAAGTCATTCATCCTTCTGCCTGTTTGTAGTTCAAGTTCACGATACTGCTTCTTCAAAGCACCCAATCTGTGAGTGTCTGTGATGAGAAGGGTGGAAAATGAGCAGTAAGGGAGCAACAGTAGACTGCCAAGAAATTTAAGGAAACATTTAACGGAGGTTTTTGAAACTTAAGATTCTGGATCTATATGGAGTCAACACTAGAAAATTCTTTCCCTGTGGCAAAATCTGCAGGTACATCTGATTGCTTTTTTTTCTTCATTTCTGTGCTGGAATGAAGAAAACTGAAACAAATGAACAAATCTCATTTTGATGCCAAATAGCACCACTGAGATGTGAAGAGGATCTGAAAAAGCAGAAATTTGATCTATAGTGAGGTGATTTAGACTTGTCCAATATTTGGCTTAATCCAATTTCTGAGCTGAATTTACCCTGTGCTTGCTAGTGGTGAGAAAGTAGATTATAGCAAGTCAGGAGATTTAAGGAGCAGGAGTTACAAGAATACAAAACCCATGCAAACAAAATAGCTTTTTGATGAAGATCTGAACTATTAAAAGAATGTCTCTGTTGTGATATTCCTGGTTTTTGCCTCATCTATTTTTTAAAAAAATAAATCTGTCAAATACCTGGAATGATTGTGAGAATTAACAATCATGCTACAAAAAGTGCATACCTACATCAAAGACATCACTACTACTTTCCAAAGTCAAATATGATGGTGTGATGTGAGATTATTGGGCTGATAACTCAATGATCATTCTTATTTTCTTTCTTCCATTCCAAATAGTAATTTATTCATGAGATGGGAATCTTTGTCTGCATTTTGAACTCAAACCTTGACACTGTGAAGCAAGCTGCTATGTTGATATTCATGATTTGGAAATTGAAAAGCTGTTTGTGTTTTCAATCTCCTAGAATTTGAATTTAATATTTTATTAAATGTACCACAGCAATTCCCTCATTTGTGCAGTGAACAAATATGAAAGAAAAACGACATAGACAATTTCAGGTGTAGTGGCTGAAGGATGTATGTGCACAAGTAAAATAGAGAATAAAAAACCCCGAAACCCTAAGCCATTTAAATAACAGAAAATTCATCATGTATTTCTCTACTTTAAAGAACCATAAGTCTACTTACATTAAGGCTAACTCCCTGGTGTGGCTCTAGATCTTGTTCTTTTTTACTTCACTTGGATCTAAAAGTAACTTACCACTTCACTGTTGTGCAGTATGACAGTGTTTCTGCAAAAATCACCCTTTCTCTAACTTGTTCCAGAAGTCCAATGAGCTAAACATCTTGAGTTACTCAGTTTTTACCCCTTCAGCACTATGACAAGTGTTTCTTGAACCTTGCTTAAAAGTTCTCTCTCATTCTTGCAGGGCACCTGGAAGCATATCAAATCCAGGCTATTTTGAGCTGTAAGTGGGTGGGAGGTAGTAAAATGAGGATTGGATTCTTATGTTTGATGGATTATTGTGATGGTAAGGAAGACTTAGTTAATCACAGCATAACCACTGCCCTGATCAGATGTGAAAAGGCAAGTGCAGTTTTATCAGTTAAAATATTAGCAGTAGCAGCGCAGATGCAGCAGTGCTACTTATAGAAAGAGACTTGTTTAAATACATGAAAGGGACACCAGCCAGGTTAAAGAGGTGGAGTAAATGCCGGACAGCAAAGGAGAAAATAAAAGAATAGAGTGTATGTATCAATAAGAAGACTTAGAGGTGACTTCTAGTGTGAATAACTTTGTGTAGAGGAAGCAGAATCTGAGAAAGGAATTTCAAAATCCAGGATTAGAAGCTGAAGTCAAATTGAACTCAGAAAGGAGAAAGATATATTTAACAGGAAGAATGATTCATGCAAATTGTTGCAGGGAGCCATCTAATTACAAAAGTAATTATCTCAATGCAAATGTACCTTTATTGGGCTGTGAGGTATAAAAGAGCACATCAAGTGACCTATTGTTTTTTTTGACCTTAAACTCTACCGATAGATTACAAAATACAATAGACATCTTAGTTGTTCTTTTTAAGTCCCTTATCCAAGAGTTCATGGGAGGCTGTTAAAATATGGAATAGATTCTTATTTTCAAAATTTTCAGGAATGAAAAAGTTCTAACCCTAGATATGATAGTTCATCTTCAGGCCTCAGAACTGGTGCTGTGACAAGACCAAAAGAAGAGGCGCTACTGCTTGCCTCTCTTTCAGAGACTACAAACTCAAGGAGACTAGATCTATAGCTTTCCTTAACTTTTTTTGAAAAATAAGGGAAAGATACCTGTATAAAATACAGTACATTAATACAGATGCTGATTTAATACTAATAATATGAACCCATATAATTAAACTAAACAGGACAATCAGAAGTGTTTGATTATTCAGAAGTGGAAAAATATGGCCTTACCGGGGATACATCAGTTTTAGAACAGTGGATAAAACAATAATTGCAAAAATAATGCCTGTTTATGGTTTAAAAAAATAACAGGCTTACTTTTACCAGGTCTGAAATGAAGGATTCAATCTAGTACAAAAAGTTCATCTCTTAGAAGAGAAGCAGGCAGTATTTTTTGGGGGAAGGGATGCTGTTGTAGAGGCACGCCAAGAAAGAAGGAAACTGTCTTTCCTTAACAGTTGTAGGCAGAATTTGTACCAGAGCCATGATACTAAGGCTGAATCACTAGAAGATGTGTTTAAAACAGCTTGGTCTATTCAAGTTTTAGAAGAGCTGATGAACTGCAGTTTCAGAAGGGGGGGAAAAAAATAAAAGAAAAAGCATGCTGTAGCAAGGCTGGGGCAAGAGGCCCATATGCTGACTTTTTGAGTAGCCTTTTATATGATAGTAATGGTAAAAAAACTTTTACCGCTTATTTTTGCTACTTTTTCATTACATGTGGAAAAAAGGCAGGATGGTATTAAACTGACATCCTGCCCCAACTGCCAGAATGTCTTGTTATGGCTTCAAAGTCTAGATTCACACAGCAGAAGGCAGTGTCTGCTTTACTCACTTGCACACTAGTAAGGGCTCTCATACAGCCTGTGGGAAACCTGGGCTCAAATTCCTCTTCTGCTGTTGGAAGACTGAAAAATATGTCTTTCTCATTCCATTGGTAAGAAGAAATTCAACTGCCAGACTGTAGGTATTTTGAAATTGAGAACTTCTCAGTGTCTTCTGTTAGTTCTTTTTCATTTCACATGTCACACTTAAATGTTCTTCGAGTTAGAATAAAAATAACTATCTATTGCCTGAAAGATGAAGAACCTGGGGTTTTTGGTCTTGTTTGACTTAATGATAGATAAAAACAGGGTCTGTGTCAATTTGCTTTCACTCCTCTGTGTGAGCTGTGGTGAGAGCATCTTGTGCAAGACATCACCACTGATGCTCCCAAAGTAGGAAATTGTTGATGACACATAAGGGTCAGACTGCATCTGTAGCCAAATACAATTTTTTTATCCATGTGAATTATACTTCGGATTTTGCTTTGCAGGTGCCAGCTGTGCTCACTAGGTTTCCGGCTCCTCTATGGTCTGTTTTCTTGTCCATTCTTTCTCCAGTCTGATTCATAATCTCTATATCTGTCTGGACTTTTTTTTGTGTGTCAAGTCCCATCTTCTTTTGATCTTGCCTATGATATTCTTTCTTTCTCAAAACAACCTGGTTTTGTTTCTGTGGTTGTTATTTGCAGTACAAGTCTCCAGGAAACCAGCGGGCTCTGAAATTCCCATTACTATTTTTGATATTGAAAGATTGAGGAATAATCACAAAAATAGTATCCCTTAAATTCCTGAGGCATGCTGCGCATGTTCTTTGAAGTAGTTATCAATTCCTAGGATGTAAAAAAAAGTTTATTACACAGAATTTTGAACAAGCCACAGCATTCTAATGAAGTATTCCTATTTCGTCTTTCTTTTTATTCAGATATCAAATTGCAGATCTTTGTCAGAAATGAGTTATCTCAGCAGGATGCAGAACAATAATTATTCATGCCAGGACTGCAGTGATAGACGTTACTCATAACGACTCAAATTAATCATAAAGCATATGATTGATGATGAGTACATAAAATTGTGTGGTGTGGATGCCTAAGGGCTGTGGATATTGTTAAACATGTCTTTGATCCAAAATCAGAGGTGATTCTTTTGAGAGCTTGAATCATCTGGCTATTTTATTTAGTCATTAATATGGATCTACATAGCTAATAAAGGCAATCAAAGGCACTTCAGTTACCACTGGCATCTCTAAAATCTCTAAAAGAAGAGACTACAAGTTCTTTGCTTCCCCGTGGAATACTGTCAGTGAAACATGCTGGGCATTCCAGCATAATCTTGTATACTTAAGACTTATATAGGGGTCTTAAGGTTTTTATGGGCATTGTCTCAAGCCAAGGAGAAACTATTTTAAACCTACCATGCTAGGATTATTATGATTACATAGAAGAAATATTTGAATTTTCCACTTTTGAGGATCTTGTTTCCGTAATCACATGCTGTTAGATGATATTAAAGGGTCAAGTTGATGCCTGCATTTATCTGTCCTTACTAAAGCATTAAGTCTCCACATGGCCTCCACAGATTTTGAGTATGCCATGGAAAGGCAAATAAAAGCTTTTCACTTAGAATGCTTTTTTTTTTTTTTTTTCATGTCCTCTGCAGACATGAGGAGGATGTGAAAGTAATCTTGACTTCTACCTCTAAACTTGGCAGCAAGTTGAGCTGAGCTGGCAGTGGTGGTAAATAGTATATACTGCAGAGCATTGGCAGTTTCTTTCTGGAGCAAGTAGGCAGCTGAGGCTGAGAAAGGGACTCTGAGTCACAGTTTCTTCCCTGGCTTGCTCTGGAGCTGCTGTAACTACTTGCTGTCCCAGACATGGGCAATTGAAGATAGGCTCAATTTGGCCCTCAATAAAGAAGAAATCATGAGTCTGAGAAAAATTGTTCCATTTCATGAATCAATTTTCTCATGAGAAGACACAGCACATCTACAGAATTTCTACAAACAACATTGAAGACAGATGTATATTATCTGTGATAAGAGGAAATGGCTGAATCTCTTATTGGGGAAAAAAATTAGTTTCCTTGATGACTCATTATTTCAAAAATTGCCTGTCAAGCTAATAAGCAGACTTTATTACTATTATAATTTATTATTTCTATTACAGTAACACTCAGTGGCTGCAGTCAAAAACTGGAGTCTCACTGTGCTAAGTACTATGTCCAACTAAAATCTTTTGATGGTCTCTGCCCCAAGAAGCTTACTGTGTTGAATCTTGAGATTGCAAAAATTTGGGCATATTTTTTATTTTAAGTCTCCAAGTAGGTATCTCAACACACAGTGACATAAGCAATACAAGATGAACTCTGTTTAAGAAGCCTGGGCAACCAGTAGAAGTACTGATGGCTGTGGATTTGATTAGTTCCAAGTCTTCAAGTGATGCTTAAATGGATAGATTCTAAAAATAATCACTTTAGGTTGACAAAACACAACCATTTGTCAAGTAATCATCTCCCTAAGAATATTTTTTTTAGCACTGCCACATTAAAAATGTAGCATTAAACGAAGCCATCCAGCACTGGGACTTGTAGAAAAATGATTTACCAACTGCTAAAACTAGGAAACAAAAAGAATGTAAGTTGTTTAAAGCCTGATACTTTAATAGATGCAGAATAATAAGCAAATCATTATGTACTGTCATGTTGTCTTTACAGCTTGCCTGTATTTTTAGTAGAAACTGAATCTCTGTAACTGACACCTCCATATCTTTTCCATTGTTTTTTTCTTACTTAATTTGGCAACCCTAATTGACAATAATTTCAGAGTTGCTGTATCTTCTCCATGTAATTCATATCACATTCACCTAGCAGTGCGAGCTCTGCCCACTCCTTGTATTTCAATTGAGGTTTTGAAAGAGAACATTTTGTAAGGGGTGCATTCACCACTTAACTTAGTGTGCTGAAAAAATATCTTGATATTCTATAAAAGTAATGGTACATCAATTTCAAAATAGTCTCTTGGCAGAGGTGGAACTCACACTTATTTGTCTCAGGCCTCATGTTAGTCTAATTCATAGATATTTGATGCTAGGTAGTTTATTTCTCAAATACAGATTTCAAAATCCCAGAGGAAGAAGTTATTTGGCATTTTTTCATGGAATGTAGAAGTGTGAGGGTTTTAAAACATAGTTTAATTGTTGCCTTTGTATCTTCTTTATATTTTTATATATTTTGGTAGTACACTCCCAAAGTTTCCTTTGTGTCAATTCCTAAATGCGAATTAGGCAAAACTCCATATACTGATATTTAGAATTTTCTAGACTTCAACTGCACTTTTCATTGATATTCCAATCCTAGAATATTATTTTCTCTTTGTCTTACTTGAAAGCTATTTCTTCTTTTGATCAGTTGCACTGTATTATTCTCCACATCCTCCCTCCTTCTCCCCCCTGCCCCTCCCCCATTGTTTTTCCTTAGTAAATTTTATTTACAGAATTTATCTGCCTTCCTCCATGAAGCTCATTGCTTTATGGAGCAGGGCAGAAAAATGCATACACATACACCACAACACATACAGCACAGCATACATCATCATCCTGCCCAATGCAACAGATTTCAGGTAAAGGCAAGAATGGAATCTTATAACTTTTAAAGCATTTCATTCCACCATCTTAAATGCCTGCCCATAGTCTCTAGAGTATCTTTTCTACAAGAAGAACAATGAAAATGCTCATGAATGAACTCGGAAACAGAATTAGTTTTGGCCCATAGTGTTGCATGCAGTGTTACTTCATTGTGCATTAGCTGCACACTTTGTTAAGTTAAAACAGCAAGGTATAGCAAGCTTCCTATTCACTGATGTCTGAGGGGCAACCAAATAATTTTTGAAAATTATTTTCCAGAATTTTTTGAGTAAAGGCAACCCCCTCCCAAGTATTGCTGTCTTCTGTCTTCTCGATTAATTTTGATGAATTGTACACTAAGTCTGGAAAATAATCAGGTAATATTTAGAATCACTGGGACATATAATCTGATTATGAATGTTTACCTTCTGGTTCTGCTATAGAGCAAAATGAAAGCATTGGGAAGGCCACAAAGAGAAAAATTCTCAAATGAGTTTTCAAAAATTTGTCCATGTGAAATAAATATTCCACATTTGCAGTAACACACATTAGATGCAACAATCCTGTTGTTCTTTAAAGTTTCTTTTCTAACTTAATAGACCATGTAGTAACTCCTCTATCCTTGCTAGGTATAATCTGCTCAAGATTGCTCTAAGCTATCATATTAGATGTGAGGCTACCGTAGGAGAAATAAACAAATAAATATTTGTTGGGAAGAAATTTGTTGGTTAAATCTTTTGACCAGGTGGGTACTGGTGACGCAGTAAGTTCTGCAGAGCTCTGAGATTGCCTGATGCTGTAGAACTGCAGCAGTAGGAGAATGTTAGAACAATGGAAGCCCTGTTTCTGCTTACAGTGGATCTGTAAGAGAGAAAGACTAGGGATAAACTGGAAAACAATTAAAAATCAGGGTTTAGGGAAAATGAGAAACAGAAAGAAATCTAAGTATCTCAGAAGAGCCATAGGCCACTTAAGGTTGACACTGAGAAATATCTGAGAAGAACATTCAACAAGTCCAGTGAAAGAAAACACTTCACATATATGAGGTCCTGAAGTTCTGAAGATTAGTCACAAGAAATATATCTGTTGGGAGGTCATTTCAGACCCTAAAAATATCTTGAAATAAGCAGATCTTTACAACGAAAAATCGTGTGTGGATGAGTAATAGCGAGAACACTACACTGAAGAAAAGATTTTAGGGCTTGTAGGCTACGAGTTCCCATATCTACTGATATCAGCAATGATTCAGTCACTCTTACACAAACACAATTTACAGGATTCTGTTTTTACCTACAGAACCTGACAATATTCTTATAGAGTGGTTATAATTCAAGAGAGCATTCACATTTCCATCAGTAAGTGAAGGCAAAGTGAGTGGGAGAGAGAAGGGAAGGGAAAGAGCCATCATTCATTCCTGAATTCACTGAGTGTGACACAGGGCAAGGAAGGATCAAGAGGGAATCGTGGTTCTGTGATGTGAATGCATATCCAGGAACTTCTGGAACTGTACCTGGCATGCTGCATTAAGATTTGCCAGATTTACCAGTCCAACTTTATCCTGCTCCTATCCAAAACTTACAATATCTATAGCAGGGATATATACTACATTGAGTGCCCTGGCTACAGTTTCTGGCAGTTAAACAGTTTAGAAATGCCACAGAAACTGGGTGTTATCTGAAATTTCACATGCAATAGGACAAAATATTCACAAAACCTGTGATATCTGTTGTGCTGATATCACAGGTAACTGCTTCAGGTTGTGCTGCAGTTCTTCGAGAGAAATATCCTGTGAGCTCCACAGACTGGATCAAGCCTAGCTGCCTGTGAAGTCTAAATACAGTTCATCTTTTTGTGGTTATTGCAAAAAAAGTCTTAGAGTCCTTTCTTCCTATTAAAGTCCTAATGACTGACAAATCCTCTGTTTGCTCCAAGATTGGCTTTTCCTCCTTGGGAAGAGATAGAGCAGCTGAATACAGCTCAGTCTTCATTTGTTTGGAATCATTTCATGCTTCTCTCCACTGCTGGCTGATTTCTTAATGCCTGAAGATGTCATTCTCTCATGGAGGCCTTATTAATAATAATTTTTCTTTCCTTTATTTTCTGCAGGCACATACCTGCTTGGGAAGAGTGGTTTCCAGTGGGAGGTAACCTTTGCCCTTCAGTAGTCTAAGGTTTCTATTTCAGACTTATTTTCTTCACCATTCACTACTTTCCCTTTCCATGTTTTCTATGGACCACCTTGATTTATATTAGTTATAACACACTAGAATATGTTAAACTTGTCATTTAATTAATTGCAGATTATTGCCTTTTACAAATTGTTCAAGGTGCAAATACAGAATCACAACAACTACAAAAAAACCCAACTAACAAACCCATAAACCTCCCAAACCACCAAACCACCGCCACCAAAAATAAAATAACTCCCTTGCAGAATATGTATTGTGATGGAGAATATTGGACAAGACTAAGTTTTTAGGTTAACTTTGGTCTGAATTTTGTGGGTTATTTTATATTTGTGTCAGTAAAAAAATGGAAGTCATCAGCACAAAGAAGCTGAATTACCCAGGGGAGGTGTGGGTATATTGCAATGAAAAGATGTTGATATGTCATGCATATCCAGGATTAGTTAAAAGTGGGGGGAAAAAAAGGGTGGAAAAGTAAAATTATCAGTCTTTTAAAAGCGTGACTGAGTATGAGAATAACTGATTCTCACTAATGATACAGCAATAAAATATAACCTAGAACCCCTCCACATATACCAGAAATGCTAAGATGTTGTTAACACCATTTAAACAGCAGAGATTCATCTTGATTGTCTCATAAACCCCTCAAATATGTTTCCTATTATTATTATTCTTATTTTAAACAGTTACTCTCTATTTCCCTTTTTTATGATCCCAGTCTTGTTAATTTGGCCTTGCATTTCAAATCAGAAGCCTGATTCAAACCTGAGGGTGGAAACTTTGTAACCAAAGGTAACTGTAGCTAATGGTAGTTATATAACATGTGCCAAGATCATGAATACAGAACTCATGGCTTATTTTAATGGGTTACAAAATTAAGTCCTTTGGAGAAAGATTAAGTAGTTTACGCACTTGCTAGGAAACTTATTTTCACTCCTTCTGCTACAACCTCCATAGGATGCCTACCACTGTCCTCTAAACTGGGTGGTTTTCTTATCACTGAGATTCTTTGGCCTTCTACTAAAAATCTCTCAGATGTGGCTAATGATTGCATGAGACCCTATTCACAAATACACCTCTTTGCATCTCCCACCTCCTTAATCCTTACCTGACGTGGTGCTATGTTTAATGTTTTCACTCTATCAAAATATTGGACACCTTCTTCAATAGTTGAGGGCTATGATATCGTAACAGCTTGAATCAGATTCTTTGTGTTTCCTCACATGCAGTCTATTCCCATCACTAAGCTGTCTCAAAATACAGTTCACTTTCCTATTTAGAAGTGCTGAACTTTGAAAACACTGGGCCACAGAAAATACCCTGCATCTCCTGGACTGATCTATTTCAATTACTAGAGTTTAATTTTCTAAGCTTATTATTACAGAACTGGTTGCAAGTGATCCCAGAAGCTGCCTTTTTCTCTGTCCCACAATACTGTAGTAAACCAATTGTTGCCACCACAGGCCAGTAAGATGCTCAGTTTCACTGATATGCACAAGCATACACTCACTCCCTTCTTGTTTTACCATTCTTAAGTGTCCATGGTGTGACCAACTGCAGTTAGATCTTTGCCCTCCAAGAGACTCAGTCCTGTCATACACCTTGCCTACTGATATAACATCTGCTATGCAAAACACTTATCTCCTATATTTAGTGGGGTTAAACCACTCTGACATAGAAATGTCTTAATTTCTAATGCAACAAGCTGGGGAGTCAATTTCAATTTCTCTGCCTGAATAAGATGCAGCTTCTTGATACTCTGCCTATTAAGGAATTTCTGGTCATCTGGGATGAACCTCATGTTCCTGAACACTTGAAAAGCCAAAGTTGAGACTAAGGTTTCATTTAAGGCTGCTTAAAATGAATCTTAGTTATTTCTGATGATGGTTTAATATTTGTGATACTATGATTCCAAGATACCCAGTGATGATGGAAAAACTAACTTACCCCTTTCATCTTCTTGACTATGCTAAGAAATTCTGCATGATACAAAGAAATATCTCTCTGGAACTGCAAGTAACTGATAGTGAGTCCAATATCTAGAATGACATGTTTGGTGCTCTTCACACCAGAGTCTACCATTCTGTTTTTTCTCTCAGCCCAGGCTGAAGACTCTGAGTCACAGGGAATCTGAGTTTAATGAAATTCTAGCTGAGCTCTTGCTCAATTTGAAACTCATTGGATATTCTTAAACAAAGAGCAAAGCAGCAAAGGCCCAAGCCAAATCTAATAGCCACATAGCATGTGTTTATTTTTTTCTGCTATTACTATTATTATAATCATAATTATCATCATTATCATAATAATATTTTTTACTTTTTTGAAAAAAAGGTTTATTGGTTTTGAAAGCACTTCTTATTGTAGCCTTTAAAGCATGTTCTTTTCTGCTTTCTGTGAGGTTGTTCCTTGCTTTCAAGTCAATTTTATTTGTAATTCTAACTAAAAAAGTTCAGAAACAGAAAGTGCTCTTGTGCAAATACAAGTTTTAACAACAGATTGAAGACAAAATAAAAATAAACATCAGAGAACTTTTATTTCAAAATCACATTCACATTTTATGCACCACAAGCTTTCTTAATTTATCTTCTTTACCTGCAGGCACACAATACCCAAAAGTACCTGTGTCAGTGATCACGATTCAGGTTATTGAAGAGAAGAATCACCTGCCCTCCAAAGCTCACACAGAGAGAGTCAATTTTGGTAGGAAAGAAAAAAACCCCAACTTTTATATGGTCTTAGGCAAACACTGGGCAACGAAGGTACAGTGACACAATTGGCGGTTTGCAGCAGAAAAATGCTATCTTTGCATTACAGTTTTAAATTATATACATACATACATATATATATATCAGTTGGTGTTACAAACTCTCATGCCATGGCTTTTAAAAGCATAGTTAAATCCTGATGCTTTGGCTTAAGATTGGGATATTCCTGTTTTTCTTGTGCTGGCATTTATCTCATTGCTGTCGGTTTCATGCTGACATCACTTAAAGTTGTATTACTAATGATTTACAGCAGCATTACAATGGAGAGAACTTGGCCTCTTTAGTTTTAGAGAGATTTCTCATCTCTTCTCAGAACAAAACTGTCATACATGCAGCAGCACATAATTCTGATTAATAAAACAGGTGAGATCCTCATTAGCTGGTGTAGCTCCCTTGGAGTCAGTAGAAGTAGATTGTAATTGATACCAGTTTAGCTTCAGTTCCAGCAATAGATCTTTCCTTGTTTATACCAGCTGAGAATTTAGCCCTGTGTTCTGCCACAAAGAAATAATATTGTTTTGTTACTAGTTTTATTTTTATCTTGTTGATTAATCTCTTGTAGGTTGCTCAGAAGTTTCTACCTATTTAATCTATCTGCTTTGCTGTGAGTCTGCTCCTCAAAAAATGTCTAAGGCAGGGGAGCAGCCCACACATAAGCACAAGCGAGACAGAAGGAGGAGTGAAAACAAGAAGTCAGTGGAGCAGTGCCAAGCTTCACTAGTTGAGGATCTGCTCAGAAACATTTTCAGTGCTTCTTTCAGTCTTGCTAATGCTGCTGTGTAGCTTGAGTCTTTGGTTTGCGTCCTTTGGGAAATATGCTAGCAATAAGAATAGAAAAGCAATTTAGGTGGCATTTTTGATAGTCATTGCTGTCAATCAGCCCAGGGCTTGGCATTAACATATGCTCTTTAGAGGAAAAACTAATCTACTCCATTTGGTAACATATTAGAACCACTAATATTACAAAAATCAGACTGAAAACCTGAACTTTTTTTGGCTGGAATTCTGCAGAAGAGAGGCTGAAAAATATATTTAGTGGCTCTTGTTTTGTTGTGTTTGGGGTTTTTGTTTTTGTTCTTTTGTTGGGAAACTATAACTCACCAAACCAACATACTACTGACAGGATTTTGAAAAAAAAGTTTTTTTATTTCCAGCTTCCAGGAATAAGTCTAATGTTAATGAAATGTTCACTGTCAATTATTTTTCAAAAATGAAAATCTCATTTCCAATTTCAAGCGCTGTTTTATGTATAATTTTAATCCAAATAAAGCAAGAAGAGAATACAAATAAAAAAATCTTACACTATGACAGACTCACCATAGAATCATTTAAGTTGGAAAAGACCTGTCTTTGAGTCTAAACATTATACTGAATTTGTTTTCAGTTCATTGTTTTTTAGATCTTTTCAGACTTTGACTTTTCTCATCTAGAGTCAGTGTCAGAAATTTTCTCTAAATGTCAATTTTCTTCCAAGAGTTCATTACCATGAGGTTAACGGGATACTGGGACAGGTTGCTCAAGGGAGAGATTGGTGCTCAATCACTGGAAATATTCAAGGTGAGGCTTGACAGGATTCTGGGCAACCTCCCTCTGCTGACTGGAGAGGGGGTTGGACTGGATGACCTTTGGAAGTCCCTTCCAACCCAGACCATTCGGTGAAACATTTGGTGTGCAGTTCTAGTATTCTCCTGTATAATTTTTAAGGCTGAAAAGGAATCTCTATAGTAAAATTACCTGGGAAACAGAGGTTACAGACTTTAGAATGAAAAATAATTTACTTTAAAGGTAATTTTTGGGCAACTATTTTAAAGAATCCTGACAATGACCTATGTGAATTTAAGTACATGCATCCTTAAAGATGTGACTTCCGTTATTATAGAATCTGTTATTATAGAATAGGTGAAAAAGAAATAATTTGAAAAGTATGTCCAGCAGGTCAAGGGAGGTTCTTCTCCCATTCTGCTCTGCCCTAGTGAGACCACACCTGGAATACTGTGTTCAATTTTGGGCTCCCCAGTTTAGGAGAGACAGGGACCTGCTGGAAAGAGAGCCAGCAGAGAACCACAAGAATGACTGAGGGACTAGACCATCTTCTCTACAGAGAGAGACTGAGAGACCTGGGGCTGTATAGTTTGGAGAAGACTGAGAGGAGAACTGATCAATGTCTATAAACATCTGAGGGGTGGGTGTCAAGCAGATGGGGCCAATCTTTTTTCAGTGGTCCTCAACAATAAGAGCAAGGGATACAAACTGGACCACAGAAGGTTGTGCTTCAACATGGGAAGAAACTTCTTTACAGTGAGGGTAACAGAGCACTGGAATAGTCTGCCCAGAGAGATTGTGGAATCTCCTCCTCTGGAGACTTTCAAAACCTTCCTGGATGCGTTTCTGTGTGAACCACCCTAGATGATCCTGCCTTGGCAGGCGGGATGAGCTTGATGATCTCTGGAGGTCTCATCCAACCTCTAAGGTTCTGTGATTCTGTGAAATTCTGTACTGAAAAAAAGAGGAATTTAATACACTTCCCCCAAGTTAACACTCACTTTTCCTATCTCTAGTGTTTAGATAGTTGCAAGTTGATCTTCTATTTGACAAGAATAAACAAAAGCACAAATGAGGCAGTCTCTGGAAGTTTAGCATAATAGTTTAGAGCTGAGAAAACTGTTTTTAGTTGGAGTCAGTAATCATTGGAACAAATTACTGTGAGAGTGCATCACAATCTGCAGTCTTGAAAACGAGACAGTACACTTCTTTGGGAGGTATGCTGTAGGTAGAGGGAAGTGTGGAAGCAAGCTGGACTCGGCTCTGGAAGAGATCCAACAGAGTAGTCAAAGCAGTCTCTTCTGGGTTTAATTCTGAGAAGCTGCGAGTCACACTTGATTCCCCTCAAACGACAATTCTTGTATCTCACAGTTACGAGACTCTTGTGTTATATTATTTCCACGGCAGAATAAAATTGAAAGTGTTGCATGACACGTACTAAACAGAATGTGTTAAGATGTCTGTCTTAGTTACCCAGAAAAAAAATCTGGAGTAACTCAAGATTTTGGCTCATTGATTTTAGACTTTACACTTAAGCGAAATGTAAAGGCAAGTGTAACTGAAGAAGTATCAAAGTCACTCAGAGTTAATCTGTTTTAGGTAAACTGATACAATGTTGTTAAATCATGTTTATAAAAACCCACAAAGGGCTCAAGAGAATTGGTAGAGAGGGGTTAAAAGCATGCCTTTTAAATTTTTTTTTTTTTTTTTAAATGAGTCAGAAGAAGAGCTGTCCTTTCTAAATATTCTGTTACTTCCAACTGCCTAGCTTAGTGCCTACTGACGTGATGCAGAGATTTGGCAGACTATAAATATTTTTTAAAGCTTACTCATTAACACCTTGGGCCCATCAATCAGCATGATTGACATCAAGAGACAAAGCAAATGTCTTTTCATTTATATATATATATATATTTATTTAATAGGACACAACATGCATGATAGGCTTTCTGGGGGCTAATGTGGCACACCTGACAGATGTGTGAGTCATTTGACACAATAGATGATGTTCATGAACACTCTGTCACCTTGCAATCAACTCAGTATAGCATTCTTATTGAAAAAAAAAAAATCCCCCATAATCCTTATTTCTTCAAAATAAAAGGAATTTAGGAATAACTTCACAGGCTTCAAAGCAGCATCATTTATATGCTCCATCCACAAGATGCTACTAATAATGATGTTCATGACATTATCTGAAATGTTATTAGGAAAATAATAAAGACTTCCTGAACTGTGTCTAAGAGATAGGTTTCATGTGTTCCATGCCATGCACTTTTATTATTACACCAAATGCATCCAGTAAAGAGTAATTGGCAAGAGTGAGTAACATAGCAATGCAATAAAGATAACTTGTCGCCTTTTATTCAGCTGCTCGATATTGTCTGTAAATGGTAATAGGTTTCATTATATAGTGCTGTATTTCATGGAGATTCAGCAGGCAGAACATGCAAAAGTGAGAGAATCACAGTGGGTTTTAAAGTAACATTACCTTTATGAGGGAGGATAATCAAGTAAATGCTGAAAAGACCTGTTTGAAAAAGAAGTCTGTGAGAAGCAGCAGCTATAAATATGGAAGGTTTCCAAAATTGTAGCTTGCTTTGAAAATATTTCAGGTGGTTTCACTGTCTAGCTACAGTGTCATGGGTGACTATATTCTGGGGCTCGCCCTGTGAACTCAGACTGTGCAAGCCATATGATCCATGCTCGTATTCATCATGTCAGTCACGCCCTGATTCTCATCTTCCATCACGTCTCCTCTGAACTATGGTGCTTGAACTTTATCTTCACAAATCTTACCTTGATCCAAACAGCAGCATGTTTTCTGTCTCTGTAACTCTGAGGTGAAGCAGTTACCTCCCACACAGATTACAAACCCATTTCCTTCTACTAACCTAAGCATTAAGCATGAGTAGCCACTGTTTATTTTGAAGGACTGAGCTCTCATCTGCCATGACTGGTGACATCCTGTTTGGACAATCAATGTATGGCTACTCAGAGCACTCATTTATACTTGTGGCAATTGAGGAATGAGAATGAAGAGCTTATCTGAAAGACTGAAGACCAGAGGACACTGCAAATTATTTAGCTATCAGTCTTGTGAAACACTATACTGATGCCTGATGCCTGCTGTGCTCTCAGAAGGTTCTTGAAGTAGAACTGGGATATTGATGAGCAGTTTTATCAATCTGCAAAAAATAGAAAGCATCCCTGTAGGTGATACAACCTCTAAAGGCCAAGAAAGCTATGGAAATCAGAAATTACATTTGTTGTCATGTAAAAATTATGCCATACAAGTCGTATTTTATTTATCACATTTTTAAACAGTTGAAGCCAAAAGTTCAGAAGAACAGCAAAAGAGGCAGAAACATAAAACTATTAAAGCAGCAGAGAAAGTGGCATGCCACATCAGTGTTTAGAGTGTCTCCATTCTAATCTACACCTTTTGTTCTCTTTTCCCTAAGTCTCTGTGTAGGTGCAGTCCAAACATAGAATAAGGGGTGGCTGCTTAGATTTGTAAGATTTCTGAGCCGTTGAATTCTCAGTTCCATCATCTGTAACATCTGCAGGCTCCAACAGTTTTCCAGAAAAATCTGAGGAAAAAAATGTGAAGAAATCTTAATAATTCATTTGGTAATCAGTGAAGATTTGCAAGATAAGGATTCCCAGAAGATCAGTGTGGTGATTCCTGCTAGCTCCTCCACTGGCTTCAGCACATGCACTTGTTTTTGCAAAAAGGGCCTTTGGACCTCAGATTTGCTTGTTGGCATCAGAGGAAAAAACCCAAAAAACCAACCAACAACCCAGTACTTGGTTCCATGGCATCTCTTTCTGCTGAAACTCTAGGTTTTGTTATTCTCCTGTCCAGCAGGTTTCTCTGCACCAGCTCTTCCCACAGTCACAGTGACACTGAGTGTCCCGCGCTTTTCTTCACTGTTTCAGGCTGAAGTTGTGGCGTGCTTTTTTGAGTTTCTATATGCTAAACATCTGGTCTCCTCTACATGTCTGTACTGGGAATTAAGTAGGGTCCATGCTATATTTCTCTTCCTTGGTGTTTCATAAACATGTGCAGTTCCATCCCAAAATCTCACCTACAGATGACTTGAACAGTCAGGATCCTTACTATGTAAAAAGTCTACTGAAAGAGGTAAGTGGGATCTGTCACAACTTGTAATAATGTTCTAGAGCTTGCTAGGGTACTAGAGCAGATTCTCTCACATATGTCATGTTCTCCTGTCTGTTTCCAGGATCCAGCTTTTGTCTAGTTGTGTAAAGTGCACATTTCCTTAAACAAAAAACTCAAACCAACCCAACCCAACCCAAACAAAAAATCAACTGAAAAACCAAGAAAAAAAACCCTTCAAACAGAAAAGCCAACCCAACCAACCAAATAACCCCCCAAAACCAATTGAACAAACAAAACCCCCCCAACCAACCAAACAAAAAACCCCCACCCCTCCCCCTCCACAAAACCCAAAAAAGCCCCCAACCCAAACAAAGTAGAGTTTTCAGGGCATTTCAAAAGACAACCACCCCTAAACGATGAAAGTCTGAATTATTCCAGGTAACATTGTTGGCTCATCCTTATTTCCTTGTAGTAAGATGTCAGTAACCACAGGGGACTGTTCTGTAGGCTGGGAATGACAGTGGCAGTGATATTTGGAACACGGTGTTTCTCAGCCTGCTTCAAATTACATTCACTTCTCTTTTGTTAAAAGCTTCATAAAGATGTGGGCTAGCCTTTTTTTAGAGAGAACAGAGTAAGAGGGATCAGCTGCAGCTGAGTTTGATTCAGAGGTGGAGAAGCTAGGGTTTGGACTTTTTAGCACTGAAACCAGGCCTTTAGAGCCTTGTGGTTTTTTTGGCAGACATTCTCCTACTCCCCATCTTATTTACACTCTCTGTTCACGTTGGCTTCCTTTTACAGCCTGTTATTTGCAGAGCAGAACTTCTTTGCACTTCCTTCTGCCAGCCTCCAGATGATTATAAGCCACAGAACAGTCACCCAGAAACCTGTCACCACTGGAATGGTGCACCAGAATGGGGGATACAGAGTTGGACTGCAAACCCTGCACGACAGGCTGTGGAAGAGGCTGAGTCAGCCCCTTGCTCAAAAGGCCATTCTAGCATTCAGTTGCTGCTCTGCTTGCCATGTGTGATTGCACATTGCTGTTAAAATGGCATATTGGCCCTGATCCTGAAAAGCTTTCAGACGTGTATGCTTTCAGTGAGATAAAGAACTAAAGGGAGATGCCTACATTTCCTATAAGGACATTGTATCAGTAAAAAAAAGACAGGTGTAGTGATAGCAAAGTATTTTGTGACACAAAACTGTGGGTAAGAACATAAATGAATATATATGTGCTTTATAAGTATCTATCTATCTATCTATATGTCTGCTACATCTCTGTAACTGGATGGCATTACCACCAGGATAATAAGGCCCACAAATAGCATAGTCAACAAATTTAGCTTGCTATTTTTGTGTCTTTCATTTGTGAACTGCCAAGGAGTGGATTGCTATATCCTCAAATTTGTCTTTGAAAATTGTCTACAAATAACTTATCTGTGAAAGTCTTTTGACAGGGTTCTTTACATGATCACCTTTCTATCAATCCACTGAGAATGTGAGTTTGTTTTAGCCTTTGAACCTACAGGACTAGTTCTTTAGCTCTGCCTGTAGCAGTTTGTGCTTGCAACTTCCAAAATTCATTTAGCATTTGGGAACACTATGCAAACCTCTTAGAAACATGGGAATTTTTATTCTGCATCTGAGTGAGAGTGTGATATAAAATTTCATACAATATCATACATTTCACACTGCTTAGTATACAGCAACATGTAAGGAGAAAGATTGGGAACTTGAGACTTGTCACAGCTTGATGAACATGCTAAGCATACTGTGCTGCTCTTGCAGCCTTTGTTGTCAAAGTGAAACAAGTATGCCAGTGACAGACTTGCACAACTACAATAAACTGTATAATTATACATGCATTACATATATGCATGTCTGTCTACTGTGCACATATGCATATATATATATATATGTATATTTACTGGTGACAACATTTTTATTTAGTAAGATTATCAGCTCTTTCCTTAATTTAATCCAAGCATAATTACTAATGGTATCTTGCACAGTCAGCCTCTCTCTTTCTCTGTACTTAAATATTTCAGTGAAAAAGAGGGAATTTCCATGGCAGAACTTTCCTTCAGAAATCCTCTTTTTGAGTTGGTGTCTGATGATTCTTAATTTTTGGTTGCTATAAAGCAATTTTTCCAGGATCAAAGGGGTTTTTTTACTTCATTAATGCCTTAATAGCAGCTGATGCAGTTTGTAAATAAGAGGCCATATTTTCTTTCTTGCAATACAGTGATTATACTGCTGGTACACTCCTTCCTTTCCACACAGGCCAGTTTGTCCATATTGTTAGCAGTTATTTCCTTGCAATAGTTGCTGTCTGGGCTGCTCAGGGGCTAGTAATTTCAAGTATGACAAGGTTCACTGTTTAGAAAATATGCAGGAAAGTTCTGAGTCAAATACTGTTTTTTCTTTCATGTCATCCATAAAAACCTTCAGCTCCCCATGTTTTATAATTTCCTCAAAGACAGGCAACCTCTTTTTTTCCTGCTGACTGATCTTGAATGAATATGGCTTATTGGCAGGAAATAAAATGCTGTGTCAAGTCACTGAGTGGATGTTTGTGCAGGCCATTAGTAGGCTGGATATCTCCTGAGAAGCTGGAGAACCTCTCAGCCTGCAAATGACACCATTCACTCAGACAAGCAGGTATCATGATATTTCCTAGTTTTCTGCCAAGTGCAGGTTGACTGTTTCTTGAAAATGATACTTTGAGAACAATAAAAGCAAAATTATGTAACGTTTGTATGAATGCAGTTCTTTCCCATCAGTCAGCAGTGTGGCCCATGATGCTGAGGATGAAGCAGAGCCTAATGCCCTGTTTCATCATGTCTGTGTTTTTGATGGTTAATTGACAATGGTCTTGCACCTCTTCCTCGATCAAGAACTGTATTCCCTGAAGTAAGGCTGGGCCTGAGGCATTCTCTACAGCAGAGGAGCTATATAATGGGCAGAAGTTATGCTGGACATTGCAAGTCTCTGCTTTGTTCTGAGCCAATCATGTTTCCTCTGTTTACATATGAGCATTTAATATTCAAAATCAGGTCCACTGGCAGGAATTCATATCTTCTGAATTCACAAAGAAGCCTGAAGGGACAGAATTATGAATGACTTCACCTTGAACACTTCACTATCATGTGGTGCATCAAAATGTGCTTCAGCGCACATTGAAAGTGGCCTTACTGTGTTATCCTCATCCCCATGCAACTACCTAACGTTCAAGCTGTGACTCTTCTCCCTCTTCCTGTCCCATGTGTTCCTGATGCATTACAAAATCATAATCACAAGGTGATTAATTGTTACTGCTAATTAATCCTGTATTATTTACTTGTTTTCAGGCTTTAAAAGGGGAAAAAAAATCCTCTGGTTTTGTATTTTGGTTATGTTTTTTGTTGTTGTTGTTGTTGGTTTGACTAATCAGATGTTACTATGGGTATTAAATAAAATGCAGCTTGAAAATTAAGATACAGATTGTTTGATAAAAATTATGAGCTAATTAAAAATTTGATTTATTGCAATAAACATTCCCTTTCCTCTGATATAGAAAAGATACACAGGAAATGATCTTCCTTTGAAAGATATTTGCTCCAGGCAGGCAACATGAGATAACAAGAACATCTTGAACATTTTAACCATCACAGACAAAGGAAACTTTTCTGACAACACAAAGTGGTATTTTTAATCTATAATACGTATTTGAGTCACATATATAAACCAAACATCTTACATTTTCTTAGGCAAGAACAGAAAAATAGACTCATAAAATGACACCATAGCTAAAAATAAACACCAATCCCCCCACCCTCCAATATGTCATAGGTATGATCACAAGTGCAGTGAGCTCCCCTACTCCCAAAAAGAACTTCAGAACTACATTATTGATAATTTTTTGTAAGAATAGTCTTAGCATTTACAATCTCACAGAAATGCTTCACAGGATAAATTGGGTTAGAGACGCCTCTGCTTCCATGCTCAGCCGTGGTAGGCACCTTGCACGACGACCGCGGCGCAGTCTCCCGGGTGGCCACGAGATGGCGCTGTGAGCCCTCGTACCGCACCCGGCCCCGGAGCCCCGGGAAGGACTCGCTGCACCCGAACCTTCAGCCCTTCCGAAAATCAGCCAGCTAGGAGCGGAAACAGGATTAAAAAAAGAAATTCCTCTTGTTGGATGCATACTATTTTGCCATTGTTTAGCTCATGTAAAAGACGGACTGTACCAACAGGTATTCAGTTTAGGTGGCGGAAGGGAGGATGCATGGAAACAAACCCGCGCCGCCAGTCGCGGCTCTATGACCTGCCGCCGGCCGCGGCTGGCGATGTCGAGCGCCGCCGCCAGAAGGCGCCATGGGGCAGGGAGCGCAGCTGCCCAGCCAAGCAAACGGAACAGCGTCCGCAGGGGATGCAGGTGGGTGTGTCTTTCCTTCTGGGCCTCACGTAGCGAAGCACTCCTCCAGAACTCAGTCAGCTTCACTTCTGCCATGTGGTTCCTTCTGGAACAATTGCAAAACCTTTCAGTCTCACGGGTCTAACTTTAACTATGCTCAACTCTGAATTCAAGAAACGGATGTCGGCCGATGGCTGCGTGCCTGCGTAAAGCAGTGAGTGGCCAAGCTCCCGTCAGCCTCCCGTTCAGGCCTGGTGACTCATACCGGTGCAAGAGAAAAACTTTTGGTTGTATCTTTGAGTGAGTGCTTTGCCATGCCGTGGGCTGTGAACGCATGGAGTTAAATTCTCAGTGGAAACAGTTTGGTAATCATCAATAGGGATGAAGATGCTGAGTTCAGTTCCTAACATAGCATTCCTGCATCAGGAAATTCAACCTTCAAGCATAATTTTCTCACCTTGCCCTCTTGCATTGATTTGCCTTTTGTCTGCTTTGTCTGTTGCAGCATGTAGGTATTGTTTAGGGTAGAGACTAGCTGCTAATTAATATATCTGCAATGTGTTTAGGCAATGTCTGGCCCACTTGCTGCTTTTACATATAAAATATGGAGTAATAGTGATAAGATCAATAGGCAAAATTAAATTTATCATAAGCTTTATGCATTGGCCTTAATGGGAACTGTTGACTGTTCTTTGAAAATGAAACTTCTGGAACGTGAATTTAGTGATTTTATTTGTCAGTTTCAGCTATATTTTAAATGAAGTGTGTCTACAAGCAAGCTGTTTACCCCTGCTCTGGAAACAGGGTGAGTGCTTATATAATCTTTCAGTATCTGAATGTAGAGGGAGAAATATCCCAGTGAGGGGTTTATATATACTGGTGTAAATCAAAGTAATTTGGAGGGAAACCATGCCTTCATATTTCCAGATCTTGGATTTTTCAGAAGATGTGCCTTTCCTAAATGAGATTAAGGTAGCTGTCTGTGGAGCTGCTTGAAAAATAAAAGCACTGTTTTTCATTGTATCAGCCCTTTCAGTGGATTAAGTGAAATTTGGCTGAAATATTTAATTCTTTTTTTTAGTTAAGCAGGCTGTAAAAGTTTTAAGAAATAGTGCTGGGATAAAAGGCATTTCACTCACATGTATTATCTCTGATGTTTTTCTCAGAGGTTCTAGAGGTATTTTAATTACGAATTATATATTCAGCTAATTCATTCCTTTAGGGCTAAATAATTTATTCTGAATAAACATTCTTGTCCTGGATGTATATGTGTATGTCTACTCCTACATATCCACACACATAATTTTTTGCAATTTAACCAACAGAAGAGGCTAAAGAACTTCTGCAGACGTGGGAGGCATCAATTATTAGATGAAGCAGCTGAGTCCAGATTATAAGTAATTGTGTAGAAGCACCCATTTTTATATGAGCTGGATGACACACAGCCTGGCTGGTGAAAAATATTTCAAAATAATTTATTTTGTCTCTTTAAAGGGTAAACATCTATTTCAAGGCTCCTCTTGTACTTTGAAGTATATTCCATTCTGGGTCCACCACTGGTGAGGAGACTGCCTGTTTGTTGTTGATCTGGCGGCAGAGTAGAGGACACTTGGTAGAGATGTATTTGTTTCAGAGACTTACAAAATTCTAATTTTCAATGTGCTTTTTTTTTTTTTTTTTTGAAATATAAATGCATGTGCGTGGGAGAAAGTATATGGAACCAGGGAAAGATTATGGAGAGAAGAGCCTAATTAGAAGCAATGCACCTCAGGAAAAGGTATATTTGTTTCTTCATTATATTAATGTTTGTAATTGCTGGAACAAGATTTCCTGAATTCAGCAGTCACAGATTTCGAAAACTTGAGCTGATCCAGTGTCTGTGCCCTGACTTGTGAGATAGAGACAAAAGGATTCCTTTTATTTTCCCTGAGCCACAGACAGGAGTAAAGCTGACAGGTGGTAATTTGCAGGGGTGGCAAAAAGCCTGCTCTCTGCTGCCCTGAAAATGGGGTTTTCAGTGATAATTGGATCTCCATCTGGCTTATGAAGAATCTGTACCTGTTGGCTGAACTGAAGTTAGGATGTTTATAGGAGAAGACAGATTTTATTCAGATTCTATATGTGTTCAGTTTCAGTCATTGCCAATCAGATTTTAATTCTCTTTTTTGTTCCCCTTAGGCTTCTTTTGAGTGCCAGTGAGCGGGGCACCTAATCTTGGCTGTGTTCACCAGCCTAGTCAACCCTCCTGCCTTGAGCCTTGCAGCAGAAGCTGCAGCTGGCAGGCCTTTCTCTGCATCTCTTTTGATGATGAAGCAGGGTCAGAAGCAGTTCTCAGCTGCCTTCACCAGGAGTAGCCTTCAGCCTTCTTTGCCACAGCAGATAATGAGCTATCATGCCGCCAACCCAGATCACTCCCCTGTGTGCCACCTGGCTCACTTCTGTGCCTTTGCCACAACAAGTCAGGCTGTGTCTGTGAGGCGAGAGAATGGAGTGGGGCCAGGCCACCCACTAGTGCCCTCAAGCTAAAAATGTGCTGTAGCTCTTGTCCTCTTGTCCTGGAAGCAAATAGTGTAAGGTTGTGCCTACACCTAGGAAGGGTATTCCCTCTCTGGGGCAGAGATGAACTGGAAGTGCTTAATTTAATTTCCTGCATCTGTGCCATTGCTGAAATATGCTTGTGGCATGACAGCACTGAGAGTCTTAACTAAAACAGGTTAGCCAACTTACCCTTTGAGAGACCTCATCTGCTGTCAATATTACTTCAGTCTTCAATAGTGAAGATTAAGCCTTTGTGTTACAACTAATCTTTTCTTTTACTTATTAGTTTTCTTAGATTTAATGTAAGAATCACTGCCTCGAAAAAAAGCCAAACCCAACCCAAACAAACAAACAAAAAAAAAAAACAAACCAAGAAAAAGAGAAGCATTTCCTGGGTTTCTGACTACTAATTTTAAGCAGCACTTCAATATCTGACAAGGGGAGTGCTTGATATTAATTACTTTTTGATGTGAGCATAATCATGTATAAAATGTGCTTTCATGCACAGTCTTCCATATGAGTTTGTTTTTGAAATGTGAACCTGAGCAGGGAACAAAATAAACCTTTACAATCGCCAGAGTTAGTACAATCTGATTGTCATGGAAAAAAGTACCTTGTCATCTCCCACTACATGGCTTTTCCATATAACTGTTGCCTTGCATCATTTACTCTTTTATACTTAATTGATTATATTACTTCAAAATTGTTATTTATCCAGCCTGACAGTTGTTCCCAGAAAAGAAGGTAAATATTATGGGCTAAACTCTATTTTAAATTCTAATAAACAAAAGGCTGAACTCAAATATTTGTGACATTAGTGACCCCTGGAACAAACCAGCACTGGATTCAGGATCAAGGAGGAGGAAAAAGTTTGACTAGAAGGAAGAGTTTTTATCCCTAGTAAGCTACCACTTAAAATATCCAGATCTAGAGGTAATTCATTGAACTGATTTTGCTTCCCCGGCAGGAATAATTTTGACACACATTTCTGAAGAGCTATTTAGCTATGAGGGAGCTAACCAATGGCTTGAGATTATGCATATCTGTCAGCTAAATCAGAGATTCAAAGGCTAAAGCCAGCTTTTGGAGGCAACATGTGGATCCATGAATTTTATGCAAGACAGTGTCTGGACACTCATATGCAGTTGTCTTACATTCAAATGTTTAAGACCGAATATAACTGCTCTCATTTTAGAAAATCACTGTGTTGAGGTTCAAGCCCACCCAGCTGCCAACAAAGGAACCACACAGCTGCTTACTCACTCCTACCCCTCTCTGGTGGAATGGGGAGGAGAATATCAAAAGGCTTTAGAGTTAAGACAAGGGACAGGGAGGGCTCACTCACCAATTGTGGTCACAAGCAGAAGACAGACTAAGGAAAACAAAATTGGTTTAATACAAAGAAAACCAACAACAATTTACCAGTTGAATCAGAGTAGGACAGTGATCAATAAAACCAGATTTTCGATACACCTTCTCCCCATCCCTTTCTTCTTCCTGGGCCCAGATCTGCTACCTCTTTCCCCATATCAAAGGAATGGGGGCTATGGCCAGTCCAAACCCATTCCACATTGTTTCTGCTGCTCCTTGCTCATCAGGGGGGAAATTCCTCACAGTCCTCCCCTGCTGCATCATGGTCTCCTTCTCATAGGAGACAGTATTCCATGAACTTCTCCAACCAGTGTGGTCTACAGTTGTGCCAGAGATAGTTTACTCCAGCACAGGCCTCCCTCAGAGTCATGGGCTTCTTCTGGAGCAGTCCCCTGCTCCGCTGTTGTTGTCCTCCATGGGATGCAGATGGGCCTTTTCTTCGCTGGTGGTCACCTCAACTGGAGGACACACTTTATAGTGAGGGTGATGGAACACTGGAACAGGCTGCCCGGAGGGGTTCTGGAGTCTTCTTTGGAGACTTTAAAAACCTGCCTAGATGCATTCTTGTGTGGCCTGCCCTAAGTGATCCTGCTTGGCAGGGGAGTTGGACTGGATGATCCCTGAAGGTCACTTCCAACCCCTAACATTCTCTGATTCTGTGAACAGGATAAGACAGAAGAAGCAAGAACTATCTATGTATGTATCTGTGTGCCATTCAGACAGTACATACACTTATTTTTTCATGTGCCTGCTTTTAATTTCAAAATTATAAAGTATACAGAGAAATTACAGGCCTGCAAGCCATTTACATCTCCTGCATTGCTGGTTAATGCATTCACAATTTTTTTTTTCTGGCAGATGGTAACATCATCATTTCAGATCTTAGTGCCATCCATTGCTGGCTGTTCCAGCATGTGGGAAGAGGTGATGAGCAGCTAAGACAAAACTAGCTGTTCACAACATCTTGTTGAAACTTTGTTGTTATTGATGATAAAAGTGGTTTTGGAATAAACTGAGAATTTTAATGGGAAAGTGCTGGTTTCTGTCAAGGTTTTGTTTTTATTTAACTTTTTTTTTTTTTTTTTCTGCTTTAGTCAGCTGTACATACAATGATATAATTAATGTTTCCAGTGCTATATGTATTTCTTTTGTTTTCATGCTTATACATATTAAGGATATGAGAATGCTACCAACACAAGGCAGCAGACATAACAGGGAGGATTTGTAAACAGCAACATTCTTAGAGCACAGAATGTTAACATTTGTGCAGTTCTTAGATACTCTTGTGCCATTTCAGCTTTTCCATATAGTTCTTTAGTTTTCTCTGCTGCTTTCCACGGATTTGAGGCATAGGAAGTTCCACGTAAACATGAGGAAAAAAATTTTTCCCTGTGAGGGTGAGAACACTGGAACAGGCTGCCCAGGGGGGTTGTGGAGTCTTCCTCTCTTGTGATATTCAAGACCCACAGGGATTTGTTCCTGTGTAATCTGTAATAGGTGATGCTGCTCTGGTGGGGGGGGTTTAACTAGATGATCTTTGGAGTTTACTTCCACCCCCTAACATTCTGTGATTCTGTGATTTTGAGTCTACAGGAAGCACATCTTTATAATTTCCCATTTTGCTATTAAAAGGATGTCTGTGTTTCAGTCAGTTTACAAAGTATTCCATTACTTGCTCACTGAGCTTAGTTTAGGAAAGCATATATGGAAGCAGAGTTTTGCTATTTCTGCATTTTAGGGTTTTTAAAATTGGATAAGGGTCATTAATCCTGGAGAAGGTACAAACACACAGAAAGACCAAAAAAGATTACAAGTGCAATAGAAAGTCTGAGTGTTGAAGCTGATGTCAGATCTCACGTGATTAATTTGTGTGATCCTTCTTGCCCACAGTATTTGTTCTTAATTTCTCAAATTTTATCATCCCTTCAGTGACTTTGCAGCATTCCTCCCTGCAGCATTGCCTAATAAATTAATTTGGTGGTTGTTAGTGTTTTGTAATGTAAGCCTATCCTTTATGTTCCCATTGATTTCACATTGAAAGGAGAAGAGTTCTGAAAGGCCTTGGATCTTGGAACATCAGGAATATCAAACAATACCTTTCCAAATGCTTCTGTAGTAGTCTGAAAATGTCCACAAATTCAAGAGAATTTGAAAGTTAAAAGCAACTTTGTCATGCTCACTTTCCATTCTTGTCTAAATTCAGTAGTCTAAATCTTTCGCCATTAAACTCAGCAGTTCACTATGGCCTTAGCATCCAGCAGAGTTACAGAACTCTGCATTCAGTGCATCAAATTCAGGTGCATAAGCTGCTGTTTTATGAGATTTTTTTTGTGTACTCTTTTTGCATAGAAATATCAAACTAGAAAAGGCTTCCTGTGATCAGTATTTCCATAAAGACTAAAGATTCATAGGAGTGTAACAGTGGTTTTCCACATCAGCTTACCATTTAAATGCTGTTTACCATAAATACTTTTTCCTTTACCCACTTCACATGTATTCTTCTGTTTTGATTCTGATTCACATAGTGGTCTAAGTCTATTATCCTTGCCAGCCTCCTTCTCTGGGATGTCTTTGAATTCTTCTATCTATCTGGTGAGTTTCTGTGCAATTATTTTCCCAGTCTGCTCTGGCAACGGGAACATGATCAGCTGCCATTTGTTGTTATGGAGTAGTTGCTTCTTTAGTTATCAAATATTCTGTGTGCTCCTTTGTGTGAGCCATTGCAGGTGGAATTTGGTGGGGCAATGGGTCCCACCCACAGTTAGGGTGGAATTCCTAACAGTCCTGGAGGAAAAGATAATTTCCTGAGTAGCACATTCTGCTTTCAAATCCATAGGATATGTATCAATCAAATTTCTCTGATCTTAGCCCTGTGAATTCTGATTACTCTTTTCAGGCTTTAGAGCTGGACTGAATCTAGGCATAGACATATCAGCCTCTCACATTTTCACTACTATGAAATCCACTTTTGCAGGGTCTCCGCTAGATTTGTCAGCAGTTTGGTTTTGATTTAGGGAGTTCAAGTTTCAGGGCATTGCAGTGCTTTAAAGTGCAGCAAGGCTCTTTAACAGGCAAGAGACTCAAGCTCTGTGTATCAAAGCAGCACTTAGGTTTTTTTGGACCGCAGTGATGAGATCTGTGAGAAATCTCTCACTGCAGACGTGGAAGAAATGTGGCTACCCCTGCAGCATGCTGAGGGTGGGAGTGTTGCCATGCATGTTTAGGTCCTGACACTCTGCAAGAAGGAATGCTAGTTACAAACTATGCAGTTATATTCTGAAAAAAACAGAAATTGTATCAATGTGGTGGAGTCCTTTAAAATGTCTGGTCCTGAAAACTAAATGCAGGGTTCTTTTATGATGTAAGGCTCCTGAATCTGTAGCATATTTGCCTGGGGACAAATCCTCCATTTTCCTCATTCTGTTATTTATTAAATGCAGTAATTTACTTTAGCTTGCAGATATACCTCAACTGTAATTTGCAAGGGCAACAGAATTTGCTTATTTGAAGAATATCTATAATGAGCTGGTAATATTTTGACAAACAATTGACTTTTTTTTTTTTTTGCCCCAGATAACCATTTGCTGAACTCAGAACCTAATGCTCAGAATCAGTTGTGAAAAATTTTCCAAGGCAAGGAATTGTTATAAATTTTTATTTTGAATAGTAAAAACACCTGTAATTTTTTTTCAACTGAGGAAATTGTAGGAGTTTAATAATTTCTTACTTCTCCCCCTTAAAAAAAAAAAAGTTAATTTAGACTAAATAAAAGTTTAAATGAGCAAAAATATGTCTAAACCACAATGATTATACCTAGAGAATACTTTTTATATGGATGGAAAATCCACTTATACAGACACCAAGATTTTTATTGTTATTCTGTTTATGGCATTGATGTTTCTTTACAGTCCTCCAAATATTCACAGAGCTTCTGTCTGTGCTACTTATCTCTGCAAACAACATTTCACTGTAATGTGCTGTCCTGTTTTAAGTTAGAACCAATTCTGTTCAGTGATTTTATTTTTCAGCTCAGTCTCTTCTAATTTACTACACTTTCTGCAATTAATGGCATGTTGTGTCAGACAGTGTCTGCTTCTAGTAGTGATAACACCAAATGTTTCTAGTTAGTGCAGGCCAAGGTCACTGCTAAATGTTGTGTACCATACTGACTCCATTCCATTCATGTTGTACCTGGTAGGATCATGAGGTTTAAGCTCTCTTTTTCTTGCTCTTCCAAGTCTGGCAGTTGAGGAGGACTCTGCTCCTTCTGACTTTGATCCTGATTCATGAGTTTCTGAATCCATGAGCTCCTCAATCTTGTTCCTGTTTGCTAGGAGTCCAGTTTTCTGAGTCCAGGCTGGGATTTCACTGGTGGTGAGTGACTAATTGTTATCAGGAGGGTTGGATTCAATATTGTTTTGAATTAATACTACTACTAGTAGTATTACTATTGTCACTAAAGCAATTTTAGTTTTCTTTTCCAGTCCATAGGTCTCTCTCCCTTATTCCTTTCTTTTCCTCTTTGGGAAGGGAGAGAGGTTAAGAGTGCCTGTCAGTCATTTAGTGGTCAACCCAGCCCTAACCATTGACATGTACACAGACTAATATGTTAGCCCTCCTGCTCACAGGAGACAAGGTTCACTGACATTTATGTTTGAAATGGTGGTCCTCTACCATAGTAGAACGCTTTACTGAAAAATAATTCACGTGGAGAGGATATGGGAGTAAGTTATTCAAATCGTAGGTAGTTTGAACTCTTGGTCTTTTCAGTCCACCTTCTATCAGAGTGTTACTCAATGAAATTTGCTCTGGCAGCTTGTGAGAAATGTCGCCGTAGTGGTGGACAATCCAGAACGTGAGCAAATCTGGAACACCTTGGAGCTAGCAGAAGTAGCAGTACTCAATCACTACCAACACAAGGTGATTTCAAACAGAGTATTTGAATGAAAATAATTCTGAGCTCATTATTAATTTTGTGGGCCATTTTATCTGCTTTTTGAAGGTTTCCCACTGAAGAAGAGTTTGGCCTAAAAGCAATGTTCTTTCGTTACCTTGGATTTATTGACCACCTCTGTCAGCCAGAGGGATGGCCTTGAGTACCTTGCAGGACTCTTAGGCTCACTCAGGATCTGAGTCCTCTATGTTTGTGGTTTGTGAGTGATTCTTGCTGTTCCTATCAGTTGTCTGACCTTGTTTGACAAGAGTTTCTGTGAATCTGGTGGAAAGTGTCTACGTTTTTATATGTGGCGTTTTCCTCATTTTCAGTGAATCAATAAGCAAAGAGTAGACAACTTTACCCCTTTCTGCTTGTTTGAGAGTGTCTATCTCACATCCAAATGCCAGTCCTCTTCATTCTTCTAAGCAGATTTTATGTTAATTTCCTCTCCCATTTTTCTTTATGAAGACCTTTTGAGGGAAACATCAGTGTTTTTGGTTTGTGATTAAAATTTTCATGCAGCTTTTCAGTCAGCTGTTAGTTCTGCAACAAGCTTTAATAAGAAAATAAAAGATGTTTTCTAGCATCTGAGAATGTCACAGAGGATAAGTAGATATGAACCTGTGATCGGCATCAGGCCCAAGCTTCCAGTGAGCCATGTGGGTGCTGCTGCTGTTACACATATTGTGCTGCTGCTGAAGTGGGAGGAGATGAAACTTCTGCCATTTCTATAGCATCATTCAGCAAGGTGTAAATGAAGTATGAAATAAAAACTCTCAGCCCACTCAGTGCACAGACAGAAAAAAAACCCAAGAGTGCTTCATACTTGCTGCTGTGATATGCTATTTGCTGTAATAGTAACCTTACACAGTGCCAGAATGCTCTCCAAGATTTACAGTCTCAGGTCAAAAGAGAAACTGTTTCTTGGTAGGTCTCCTCCTTTTTTCTTTCTTTCTGCCAACATGCTACTGCGTGTCAAAGCTGGTGATGCAGAGCAGGAGTGAGGTGAAAAGACTGACAAGTGGATCTTGTTCTGAAAGAAAGAAATTGTGTGAGTCAGTAGGCACAGTTTTGCAAAGAACTTCAGGGTAAAAATGATAAAACATGATGCATCTTCAAACTCAGGAATACTTGTCTTTGTTTTATTGAGATGGAATTCATCTGGGTGTTTTGGAGGGAAGAAGCCATAGGTGGCAATGTATCTATGCTATGTTTAAATTCATTAGCACTAGGGATTCTGTGTTCCATCTGATGTGGCAGCAGCCTTTGGATGGAAATAGTTTTCAGCCCCAAATTTGCCCCTAGATCTTGCCCTCACAGCTTAACAAATTGCTACCTAGATCCTTGTGGGATTACTCTTATTATTTTTAAGTCATAAACAAGTTGTCTGGCAGCCTTCTTTTTATTTGGCTGGAAATATTCAGTTGTTGAAGCTTCTGACCTATATCCTGAGTTTATAATAGAATCATAGAATGGTTTAGGTTGGAAGGGACCTCAAAGATGATGTGGTTCCAACCCCCCGCCATAGGCAGTGACACCTTCCCCTGGAATAGGTCGCTCAAGGCCTCAGGCTTGTGTAAATACTGCAGTTTCAGTGATGTCAATAAAGTCAGCCCATTTTATATCAGTCCCTTTAGATGCAAGTCAGCTTCTAATCTCCACAGCATTCACATGGAGGTATGTATTTTCCTCTCTTTTTCTAATCCTTTGTAGAATTACATGATCTGTGCTGCAAACAGCACTGAGAAACAGGATAAAGTGAGGTGGATGTTGATTTAAAATCCTGGACATCTGGACCCTTGTCTTATTCTGCCCAAGATCTGCCAGCATGATTATTTCTCTTTGTGCCTATGCTTCTCCCCTTTTATTTTCCAGTCTCACAGAAGTGTGGAAATAAAGCCAGTAAGTATCAAGATACTGCAGTAGCAGGAACTGCAGTAGGTAGTATCTAAAAAAAATAGCTTGGTAATGGTCATAGTGGAGCATTCAGTAATGCCTTTGTCATACAGTACGAACTGAAAAATGCAGCTAACTGGGAAGCAGCAACCTGCAATTTGCTCAGCTGTTGGACTGCTGTACAAAGGAAGGGTCATGTGTGGTTGGGCTTCTGTGCACAGTAGGGATCTCTCTGTTTACACGGAGCACAGTATGGACACGGATTCATACTATGATCTTTCTGCAAGGCTGCACAGGAGGAAGGGGAATGTGCAGCACACACATATTCAAGGTGATTCAGCCTGTAGATCTGAAAGCTCTGGAAAGGCAGGAGAGGGTTATTTAGATCCCATTCTGATTAAAGCAGGGAGCATAAATGTAAGGAATTGCAACTTGTTGCATCCTGCAACACTTGCCAGTGATACAATGTCCATAGGGAAGGCTTTCTGATAAAAAAATAAACCCATCAAGATTCAAACCTCGACACCTTTGTAAAAGCATGAAGGAAATTTGGTCACTAAAACATGCTATAGGCTTTTTAGGGGCATGAGGGAGGCCAGAATAATGTTCATTTAATATTTGTATTAAGTCTTAAAATGGCAAATAACTCCTTTGGTGCACAGAAAGGAATGTCGCCCACCTCACAAAAAGCTGTAGCACAACCAGGTGAACAAATTTGGAGGACTATTTCAAAAGAGGGCAGCAGAGGTCTTGGTCTGGTTGGTGGAGCTATGCATGTTGCATGAAGCAATTCACTCAGTTCATTGGGTGACTGTTACATAATTTTCACTGTTTCTGCCCTTTAATAAATTCTAAGTAAAAGAAAGCTTCCTGATTGTTACAAATTGAGAGGGTAGTGGAAACAAGACTTGCAGTGCTGCAAATGAAAGTCAGATAGAGGAGCAGTGCATTAGATGGGTTAATAAAACCTCAGCCTAATCAGATAATAGGCACCACAATACAAATCGCTTTCCTCTAGAATAAAAATCTCTGTGAAAGCAGGTTTAAAATATGCTTCATATGGGATCAACACAGGGCAGGACTTAAATTTATTGTGCCTGTATCTTTTGAACAGAAAGATGCTGTACTGTAATAGGTAAGTAATGGTCAGATGCACATTTTCAAAATAATGCATAATTCCTCTTCTAAGCAGGGCCTAAAACTAGAATAATTTGCATAAAGACGGGTCCTCGATGATCTTACTCTTTATTTATAGATTGTAAATGCATGCTTGCAAACCCAAGAGAAATGCATTCACTCAATTTATGTCTGACTGCATTATTTCAGAATTGTCTTTGACATTATTACAGACACATTTAATTTAAGGTATCCCTTTTAGTTTCTAATGAAAAGCAGCATTCTGACTTTATCCTAGGGAAAACAGAAGCTGTTGGAAACCTTTTAAAAAACTGGATTTTGTAATATTTATTGTTGTTTGTATTACATTTATTTATGTGGTTTTTTTCCTTCTAAAAGAAAGAAAACAGGTGGTGAGAAACAAACTGTAACACAGAAAATTCTGGATCAGTTAAGCAAGGCAGAAAATACAGTTTAATGTAGAAAAATGTTAAACAAGTCATCTGGGAGGAGGGAATCAGTCTAAGGTGTATGTAGGAAATATGCATTCATCCAGCATACTGATTAGGAAAGAGATGGAATAGTTATAGAGCAATGACTACAAATATGAATTCCAGTGCAGTGTAGCATCAATAATTTTGAACAATATATTAAGGTAGAGAAGGCAGCATAGCTATGACAGAAGCTGGACAGAAATTGAATTTAAAACATGATTTCAATTTCTTGATTTTTTCCTCAGTGGTTGAAAAATGAGGATAACAATTAAAGTTTGTTTGGTTTTTTTTTTTTTTTTGTAACAGTGAAATATTTCCTTTTAACATTTGAACAGAAATGCCTATTTCTTGACAGTCTGCTCTCTCAAAAAGTACTGCTCTAGGTAGAAAAATGCTAAACCAGAAAATTCAAAGCTATGCAGATTCATATGTCAACACACACATGGATGTTGATACTGTCTTAGGCTTATATTCCTATTAGACTAAAATCTAATGCAGTGAGTACTGCATTTAGTGACTGCCTGCCTTACATCTAAATTAAGCATGGTCAAGAAATAATTTCTAGTTTTCAGTTTTCTTAACTGGCTTCTCTACCCAGCAGCTTCTTCATGAAGATCATAGATAACCAGGAAGGCAGACTGGATGGCAGGGGGTGCTGAGTGAAGCTCTAAGGCACCTTGGAGCAATACTCCTGAATATTAGGCATTTCAAAACTCATTTATTGGTAATGCTGCAGAATATAGCCAAGTGCTGCAGTTAATGTATCCTGCTCCCTTAGACTCTTAAAGGCAAAATATTTTTTCATGATGCCATACAATCTATACCTACACTACTTCTATATTCCTGATTGAAAGCCTTTTGTGCTCCTCAAGGCTTTTTTAATTGGACTGGGAAATAGAGAGGTGCGATACATCAGCACAGGGCAGCATGCATGTTTGTTTGCCTGTGCTTGTGCAGGCTGCATGAAGCTCTGTGAGGAATGAAGCATAGACCACAATACTGCTGCACACTTCTCTCCCAGGACTGTGAAAAATATCCAGTCTGTGTACCCTGTGAGAGGTCAGTGGCCCTGGGCAGAGCTGGTGAGATGAGCATGTGCCTGTGTCAGCTGCTTCTGTTCGCAGTGCGGTATTTTAGCGCTATCCTAATTTACATGGGCAATTTAACCAGACAGTGAACGGTTATCCATGCTTTTTCTGTCAGCATTGCAAGAAAGACATGATGCCCAAAAGAGGAGTGAGCTGGACTATCTTACACAGGAGCATGTCGTCATAGGTGTTTTTGTGCATCACTGCCCAAGAGTAGGAGGTTACCTGTCAGCCGCAGTGGCAGGGCTGGATGTATTATACAGCACACATGACACTGCACCAAAAGCCACACTGCTGTAGTGAGGATACCAAAGTGATTCAGAAACTTGCAAGACTTCCACATGCTGCTGTGCATGTCCTCAGGCTCACACTTTTCAGACAAAATAGCACTTTGTTGCCATTCAGAAGAACCACAATTTGTCAAGAACGTATGATGTAGTCCACACAATTAATAAATCCTCTGTTCTGTTGTATTGCTGTCATTTAGCCTTATCTTTGCAAGGGCAGAACAGATGCTGCTTCCCACCTACTCACGATTACTCCATCATACAGATGCTACTTGCCACCTATCACAGTTACTCCCAACACAGCTAGAGTGGGACAGGTGACCATATAGCCTGTGCTTTGAGTATGCTTATGATGAATGAAGAGAAAAAAACCATAATCTGCTTTAAAGAAATTCACTGCAGAAATCTTCACTCAATACTCTTTGCCTGCCTTCATGTAGAGTCCAGAGACCAGTAGATGGCAATCTCCTCCTGTTGCAGGAAGATCAGGTTTTTAATGCAGTGGCCCTTGTGTGAATCCTCCTTTTGCTTAGCACAGTTTATTTGAAGGGCAAAAAGACCTGAAAATAGTAGGCAGCCTTTGTTAGGCTCAAAATGTAAGAATATGGCAAAGCAAACCCTAAGTTCTACTTTATGCAAATCCTAGCTGCTGGTATCTGTGGAAAGAGAAGCAAGCTAACCTAATGGAATGATTTAATATTAATATTTTTCACTTTTAAATGCAGGACAGTGGGTTATTTTACAGCATCGTTATGCTTTTCCTCCTATGTGCTACTAATCTTTTAATGCACTCTTCAGAAAGAAAAAAAAATCCCGTACTCTAAATTTCTTTCCTCTCCCAGTCTTTAAAATGGGAAGAAATAATGTGATCTTCAACTGACTTAAAAATGAAGCAATGTACAAAAGAAAAACATTTTCCTGCTATAGTGACATATCTGCCATGCTAGAGTAATGTGTCCAAGCAGCAGTGTGAGAGTCTACTTCAGCATTTGAATTGGAAAATGGATGGTATTAAGGCTACCACAGTGCAGTTTTTATATATGTTTTTTATTGTAGAAGAGAAGATTAATGCTGCTAATTTCAGTTCTGTGAAAACTCTGAGCTGATAAAGGACTTGGGTTATTATTTTAAGTGAATATTAATAGAAGAGAAAGGAATATCCCTATCCTGTGTTGGAAATAGTTGTGTCAGTAATCTCACCATATTGCATCATTTCATGCAGTATCATATTGCAGGTATTTGATTATCCATAACATAGTGATGGAATGATGAATAAGAAGGCTAAGTTAGTATCCTGGATATAGTGACACTGGTAACAGTGTAAGAAGGTTTCTTTGAGAATTTAGGATTTTCTGTAGTATCATTTAATGTAATTCTGAAGATGCTGTTCGTCTGGTACCCTTTAACAGTAGACCGACGTCCTGATTATACCTTTTAAGTTACCTACTAGTCCTTAACTAGGTAGCATAGGTGTACTTTTATGAATAGCATTCATTAGGGAGAGAAATTAAACACATCCTGTAAGATAAAGGATGAAGGGGGAACTACTATGATAGCTATGCAAAACCTAAATATTTGGAAGATAGCCAGTGCTTCCAGTATGGAGCAGAAGACCTGGAGTTTCATTTGGTTGTGCATGTCGAGGTAGCTGAAGTAATGGGGAGATGGCTTCAAGTCCACTTTGTTTTATTCCGTTGAAAGGATTTTAGTCTGACTTTGTAGATATGGTCTGATCTTTAACAGGTAGCACAGAAAGGCACTACGCCATGTGTAGCATATTCCAGGTACTACTCCATTTCAGGGAAAGTTAACTTTTTATTCTTAATATATAAAAAAAACCTAAAAGGAGAGGAATCCAAGCAATGCTCCTAGCAATGCTGTGTTTTAAGCAAGTTGTAAATGACCAATGTGCCATAACAGAAGAAAAAAAATGTCCTGTATTAAGAGGGGTGGAAAGAAAAGAAATAGATTGTTTGATGGATAGAAGGGATGGATTTATGAGGAGAAATTATACAAACTTTATTTTTGTAAGTGATGAGTGCTCTGGTTTGAGTCAGAACAGAACTAATTCTGTTCAGTGGTTTTATTTTTCAACTCAGTTTCTAAGTAACTGTACTCTCTGACATTAACAGCATGATTTCTCAGTGTCTGCTTCTAGCAGTGACAAGGTTTGATGATTCTGGTTAGCACCAAGAATTAGTGTGCAGACCAAGGTCACTTTTAAACCTTGTGTACCAAGATGGGGGTGCAGAGTAAAAAGCTGCACTTGTGGGGAGGAGCAGACAGGACAGGTGACCCCAAGCTGACTACTGAGGTATTCCATTCGATATACGTCATAATCAGTATAAAGCTGAGAGATCACAAGGGTCAGACCCTTCTGCAGTGGTCGGTATCTGAGGAGGACTCTGTCCATTCTCCCTTTGATCCCAATCCATGAGTTTCTGAATCAATGAGTTAATGAATCCAGCTCCTGAATATTGTTCCCATCTGCTGCTGAGTCCAGTCTGGGACTTCTGCCAAAGCATCAGTGTTGACAGTGACTCATTGCCATCAGGGGGGGTTGGTTTTGATATTGGGTTTGTATATATTTTTATATACTTTATTATTATTTTCATTGAAGTTCTAGTTTTCTTTCTTTTTTCCTTCTCCTCTCCATCATTCTGTTTTCCTTCCACTTTGAGAAGGGAAAGGGGCTAATAGAGAGCTTTTGTTGGTTGTTTAGTGGCTGGCACAGCCCTAACCCTTGACAATAAATGGTACAATTGATTGAGTATGTGCAAATATATTTCTAAAGATGCAGGCACAACAGTTGGAATTGCTTTTCATGGTAAAAAGGAATATCTTGCAGTTACATTAAACAGGAAAATAGAAACAAAAATATCATTTTCTGCAAAAACCTTTATGCTGCAAAACAACTTCCAAAGGAAAGAATACAAGTCTGCTGCTTGATATAGCTAACAATTCATTAAGTGGTAAAAAATGGGAACATATAAACACTTTCCATCTCCAGCTTGTGTGGTTAAAGGACAAAAAAAGTGCCAGATGCAGTTTCTTCTCATTCAGGGTGGGCTCAATTTGTGTTTATGCTGTGGAGGCAGAGAAAATTATTTTCAGTGCCTACAACTGAGGACCATTAAGCATCTACATCAGATACCTCAGTTCCCTGTGTCCTCTGTGGAGGAAAGGGATAAATCACAGAATGACAGAATTAATCAGATTGGAAAAGACCTTACCCAACACCATCTAAATAACTAAACCATGGCACCAAGTGCCTCATCCAGTCTTCTTTTAAACACCTCTGGGGATGGGGACTCCATCACCTCCCCAGGCAGCCCATTCCAATCACCCTATCTGTGAAGAGCTTCTTCCTAACATCCAGCATAAACCTGCCCTCTTGCAGCCTGAGACTGGGTCCTCTTGTTCTGTCACTGGTTGCCTGGAAGAAGAAACCAGTCCTCACCTGGCTACAACCTCCTTTCAGGCAGTTGTAAATAGCAGTAAAGTCCCCTCTGAGTTTCCTCTTCTCGAGGCTAAACCACCCCATCTCCCTCAGATGCTCCCTGTAAGGCTGTGCTCCAGAATTCAGTGGATGATCAAAGGTAACCAAATAAGTCAACAGCTATGCTCTATTTGAATGTGCTCAATCACTCTTTAGAAGCACTTGTTTGTGGTTTTATTTTTACTCATTATATGTGAATCATGCACTTGGAGTCTTAAAGTTATAGGTAACACCTCTCAGTGTATGCATGTTTGTGCTTTCAAATCTTTTGACCTCTTGTCTAGAGGCAGTCACATACTTCTATTTTATTCAAAATCAATAAACAAGGCTACAATTCAAAATTCTCTTTTCCCTCAGCTGTGGGGGTGATTTTACACCATGTTATGTTCATGCAAATTACTACAGAAGGTGCAAAGATTAAAAAAAAGCGAGCTTATTTTCTTCTACAGTTGTGATTTTTTTTTAAAGCTGTGATTTGTGTTCTTTTTCTCTCCTCTGTTAACAAGGGACTGAGAAATCTGGGGCTCCCATATTGGTTTCAGGGCTGACATTGGACTTAACTGCTGCAGGGGTTTTCAGCAGCCTTCCTTCTTCCAAAATTTCTGAAATGCTACCTAAAATGAAGCTTCTATTTTCTGACAGAGAACTAGGAATGGCACCACATGTCTTTCTGGTATGCTAATCACTTTTGGATTTCAGCACACAGCGACAAAAATTTGCCCAGCAGGATAAAACTAGACCATGGATTGTTTCATTCCATCAGCCCTGCCACGCATTCTGTGACATAAATGTTACCAGAGTACTGGGGGGATATTTTTTTGCCAGAACATTAGGCCCAGAATAAAGTATTTCCAACTGTATAATCATTGACACTTGCAGAAGAATTCTCAGAACTGCAGTCCCTCTTGTTTATGTATCAAACCCATTTATTATGGCTCTGCCATCCAGTTATGGATAGTCTCATGCAGCAAAATAAGCTAAGTTGGTTTAGGTAGCATTGTTTTACTGCAGATTTTTTTTTTTTAAGCTGAAATATCTGCTGCAAAGAGGATGAAAGGATTTTAATATAGTACAGCAAGTAAAATAGCTACTGTGCAAGTTCAGCAGTATTGGATTGCTGTGCCTGAATTGTAATGCTTATTTGTGCTTTCTATTTGTGCAATAGGAGATTATTTTTTACAATTTTTTTGTTTTATTTTCTTGGTTTTAGTTGAATTCACAGAATCACAGTATGATCTGGGTTGGAAAGGACCTCTGAAGGTCTAGTTCAACTCACTCTGCAGTCAGCAGAGGCATGCTCAACTAGAAAGGTTGTTGAGACCCTTATTGAGCCTCCCCTTGAATATCTCCAGGGAAGGAGCCCCAACCACCTCCCTTGGCAACCTGTTCCAGTGTTCCACTACACTCATGGTAAAATAATAGTTTCTAATATCCAAATTCCTTTCCAGACCCTTAGTAGCAGAGATCTAGTATAATCCCTGGAGCTGCTCTCAGTAGAACTGAACATTCAGAACCCAGCACATTACGCTCAAAATCTTGTGTCATGGGCACAGAGGAAGTACACCTGAGTTATGCATACACCTGAGTTATGCATACACCTGAGTGTACATGTATATAAAGTCAAACATTTATTGTAAAATAAGTGAAATGTAAGAATTGAATCGTTGTTAGTACAGAGGTAGTTATTACAGCAAAAGCAAATATAAAGTGGAAATAAGAGTTTAAATTGCACTTAGTTTTTACCCCTCCTCTTGATGTTATACTCATCTTTTCTCTGGCTCTAATGTCAGTGTTTTTATGCTAGTGGGAGTGAGTGCTGTAATGAGTAGTCAGCACCTGGATTCCTTCACTGAGAGAGGTATGACATTCATGTTGATGATTTCTTCTTCCCTGTACAATCTACTTGAATCTTTTTGTATGTTAGCTAACAGACTTGTACATCTTGGCTTGTTTGTTGGTTTGCAGGTCCATATTAATGTGCTATGTTTGGTTCCTTTTAAGTGCTTCAGATAGTATTTATTTGTACTTGTTGTTTCCGCTAAGGTCAGTTTTGTCATCTCCAGGGCTGTGTTTCTTTCATGGATTACTGAGATGTTTACAGCTGTGGGGCCTTCAAAGCCAGTCCTTACCTTTTGTCATCCAGTGCCTGTACTCCCCCACAGCATATCCTCTGTCTTCATCTCTTAAGACCTCTACTTACACATTAGGTTTATATTTTTCATGCTGCACTATTATGCTAGGTTTGTAAAGCCACGATGCTATCACAGAAAGATAAACAAAGTGAAACAACTTAGCTGTAGAGACCTACACAATTAAAAACATTAGTGTTGCAGCTAAACGAAATAAAATAAAGCTGTAGTCAGGCCAGGAAAAATCAGACAGAGCAGGCTTGGCAAACCTCACTCCTAAGGCTGTGCAACTTAAATACAAAGCTTATGGCTTGCTACTGGTAATGATAACAGCATACTACAGAGCTACATGGTTGTAGGAGAACAGGTGGCACCGAACAGATTCCCTGCATTGATATTCCGTAATGTCAAGGCTGTAATTTTTTGTATTTGATTACTTTAAGCCAACTTTATGACAAATGATGACACATCTGATGACCTGATACACTCAGAACTTAAATAATACAGGAAATAATGTTGTGTCAGAATGACAGTGATAAAGATGTCCTCCCACAGCACATTCACCCTCAGTGGGAAAACTGGGTGGTGTTTTCCTGTTCAGTGTTGGAAAGGAGACCTCCTCAGCCCTTGTGGTAGAAATCATCTATGGCCACTTGATCACAAGGGAAAGTATTAAAATCAAGCTAGAATCTCCCATTTGGGGAAATAAAGATCAGATACAGTGACCAGTAATTCCCTGCAGTTCAACATGGGTTATTTGGACAAATGAGATGCTTATTCTTTTGCATTTTGATTTTTAATCTGTCTCTCATAAAGTCTGATCTTCATGATCAGTTTACTCACTCTCAGCTGAGGAGCTGTGGGAAAGATAAAAAAGTTATGTTACCTTTGCACTTTGGGAAAAGAAAGCTGCAGTGGGGAAGCAAGGAAGATAGTCAGGGCTCAGTAAGCTAAGATCTTGTTTATGCTGGAGCAGAGATACCTTTATTCTGATTCTGGCTCCTAGCACAGCTGTTTTATGTTTCACAAGAAATGCACCTTGAGACCATAGTTCTTATTCTTCTACTGCTGATCTATAGGCTAAACATTACATCTACGAAACATGCATTCTGATCTTCCTTTTATTTCTTTCCATCACCATGATACGTGCAGTTTTTTATCTCTGTTTTGGCACAGCTTCAGCCAGAGGGGTAGGAGATTGTCAGTGTTTTCACGAAGGTGAACTATAACCTACAGACAAAACCTTCCCTTGGAAAGTGAGAAATGTTGCAAGACTTTTTCCCCAGGGTGCAAGGGAGCCATTTTCTTCCTTTCTAAACAAGCTGTCTACAACAATGCTACATTATTGGTTTGTGACAGTTGGGTGTCATTCCCAGCTGTTTATTAAACAAAATATCAAAGAAATTGATAATTGCATTTCATCTGGAGTTAGTATTTAGTAGGAAAGCTCTTGAAACGTGTACGAGATGAGACCTTTTAGAGATCTTAGCTAAAAGAAACCTAGTTACTGATCTTTAGGTGGGCTTATGTGTACTGGTCAAATTATAGCAATTTTGTTCCCAGGTAGAAGTGTAGTTCTTGACGTCTAGAGAAATTTAAACTCAAAATAACATGATGCTTTGCAGTATTTGAGCGGTTTTATAAAGATTGGCATATCAAAGAAGACTGAGTTTGCATAATAAAAATATACCCCACTATGCAAAACATATAGTTACCTTTAAGAATGTTTAGTGTATCATGTACTGTTTGGCAGACTTTTAGAAGCAGCCAAGCAAAAGCAAAATATCAAACTAGATGCCTCCTATCAAGTTTTATTCTCTGGTACAAGTAGAGTTGCGTAAAGAAAGGGAAAAGAATGAAATGATCTGTTCTAGCAGAGAAAGTACAGGCTGCAGTGTGTTCCACTGCATTGCAGGTTACCCAAAGGAAAGCATATGCTGTACCCTCATGTAAAAAATCACCAATAAGATCTGATTTTGAGGGGAAAGGGTAGTGGCAGCTCATGCAGACCACAGTCTGGGAAAAGGCAAATGGAAATTGAACATCAGACTAAGAAGAAACTGTGAAGAGTGGAGAATATCTTCTAGGAAACGAGAAAACAAGTCTTTAAAAAAACCTTTTTGATAAACATAAGATTACCCTGTTGGAAATGAGGAGGTGTGGAGATACCTCTGTTTGTCTTGCTTCATATGTGAAGTACTCAATCAAAACTAAAAAGGTGAGGTTGTAAAACTGTGACAACAAAATGACAAAGATATGCAGCACTTGAAAACTGGGCAGGTGTATTTTTACATTACACTAGCACTTCTGAGGATCAAGGAAGCATATTTGTGAGCTTCATCTCACAACTTCATTGAGTGTTGGCAGTCCTTTTCCATTCCTTTCAAAGTCACTCCTCTGTTCTCCTTCAGCAAACTGTTAAGTGTTCAGATCAGTTACACTGTGTTTCTGTGCAATAAGGGTAGAATTTAGTTTCCTTGCTGAACTGTCACTGTTACATCCATGAACTGAAAAATAATACTTTGAGTACAGCTATTATTTATGTAATCCCACTATAATGCTCTTTCCTCAAATCAAGTGTTGTGTGTGCATGCATGCACCCAGTCATTTGATATTTTACCTTTATTTTGCCTGAAAACCATCCAGAGTTGCTCAGTTCTTTATACAGTGAAAAAAACCCCCAAATTCCGACTGGCAAATTTGCAGAATCACAGAATTCTAGGGGCTGGAACAGACCTTGAAAGTTCATCCACTCCAACTCCCCTACCAGATCACACCAGAATGCATCCAGGCAGGTCGTATCTCCAGAGGGGGAGACTCCACAACCTCCCTGGGCAGCCTGTTCCAGTGTTCTGGCGTCTTACAGTGAAAAAACTCCTCATGTTTCCATGGAACTTCGTATGCCTAAACTTCCACCCACTGCCCTTTGTCCTGTCATTGGCAGAGTATTACAAGAGTATTTATATACATAAAGATGAAGATTTTCGGTACTATCCACTTGTCAATTATCTTACTTTTTTTTTTTCTTTCTTTTTTTTTTTTTTCTCTCTGTAAATCTCAGCAACACATTTGCATTTTTGGCAGATAAATACTTTTGTAAATCTGGCCCTTGATTTATATTTGAAACACGTATTATACATGCGCAGCATTTCTAAGTTTTCTTATATTTTGGACTTTCACATGACCGCTTTCCTTTTGGGTTACGCGTATGGAAGTAAAGAAGCAAGAATTGTTGAAATGTCTTTGTAGGAGCAGCAGGTTAGTAAATCACAGGTATTAGAAGCAGAGAAAAATGTAATTTGTGTCACTTGCTCTGACCTATGCATTCTGCAGTATTACTCATTCAATATACTTGCTAACCTTTTGATGATTCCTAATTCTAAGTGGTTGGAGGTGAGACAAGCAACTACTTTTGACTCAAATTTTAGCAGGAAGAAATAGGTATGGAAAAGTTTGACAGTTGATCTTTGTGACGGGATAGAGCTTAATTAGGTTCGATATCCCGCCGAGTGAGGGGGTCCTAGTACCCCCCCGAGGTTCTTTTGGGTTCTGGTTGGCAGAAACAAATGCACGTGTTGCTCAAACGCCAGGTGCAACAGTTTAACAATCACAACTTAGGAAACAGAGGGGTTACATACAAAATAAATCCTGACCGCGCCTATAAAATGCCCGTGAGGCGCGAGGGGGGGAAACACGCTCCTTCCCGGACCCGAGTGCGGGGGGGGAAGAAGAGAAAAAAAACCGACTTAGCCCGGAATAGGGAAATAGAGAGAGAGAGAGAGAGAAGGGGATCAGCCTTGCCGCTTCTCTGTGACTGTTGCTGTGCTTCGCTGCCTGCTGCCTGTTGCTGTGCATGTGGCTGGGCTCTACAGCAGCCATGGCGGGAGACGACGGTGAGCGAGGAGAATGAGGAAGAGCGGAAGAAGAGCACTAATGGTTGCTGTGCCCCCCCTTAAATACCCTAGGAGGCATGTGAAACTGACCAACAGGTATTCAGCATTCTCTAGCTGACCAATTGATTCAAAAAGCTCCACGCATGCGTGCCGCCCGAGGTCTTCCTGGCTCCCGGGGCCGCGTGGGGTGCCCCCGCCCCTCAACCCCTACTGGACCTTGGATGGGAGGGGGAGGAGAGAGCCCAGGGATTGGACCAACTCTAGGGTGTTTGTCATCCCATACTGGGACAATCTTAGAAGTTTTCACTGCTGTTTTAAACATTTGGTTTTGATTAGCAATACAAAAAATATAATGTAGTTTAAAAACATGAGGATATTGCTTTGGATACAGTATGGCCAGATGCACATTTTTTGTTGATAGAGAGATCTTATGGAGTCTCTGGACAGATTAAGACTCCCGAGCTGGAGTACTGTGTACAGTTCTGGAGCCCCCAACACAAGAAGGATATGGAACTGTTGGAGCAAGTCTAGATGAGGGCCACGAAGATGATCAGAGGGCTGGAGCACCTCTGCTATGAGGATGGGATATGAGAGTTGGGGCTCTTCAGCCTGGAGAAGAGAAGGCTTTGAGGAGACCTTATAGTGGCCTTCCAGTATCTGAAGGAGGCCTAAAGGAAGGCTGGGAAGGGACTATTTATGAGGTCTTGTAACAACAGGACAAAGGGTAATGAAAGAGAGGAGATTTAAATTAGATGCTAGAGGAAGTTTTTTACAGTGAGGGTGGTGAAACCCTGGAACAGGTTTCCCAGGGAGGTTGTGGCTGCTCCATCCCTGGAGGTGCTCAAGGCCAGGTTGGATGAGTCCTTGAGCGACTTGTTCTAGTGGGAGGTGTCCCTGCCTATGGTGGGGGTTTGGAACTGGATGTTCTTTGAGGTCCCTTCAAACCTAAACCATTCTGTGATTCCATTATATGAAAATTATGTAGGATAGCATAGATATGATAAAGTATCTGTGACATAACAAACCACTCTCTAGTGTAAAAAGGAGTTGCTGTAATTATTTCTTGTTCTTAAGACATGCTCTGTTTCTATGTTACTTCCAATACTGAGGCTGTTTACTCTGGAGAAGAGAAGGCTGAGAGGGGATCTTATCAATGTCTATATATATATGAGGGGCGTGTATCAAGATGAAGGTGCCAGGCTGTTTTTGGTGGTGTCCAGAGACAAGGAATCATGGGTCCAAGCTGGAACACAGGGGGTTCCACCTCAACATGAGGAGACACATTATGGTGAGAGTGCTGGAGAACCAGAGCAGGGTGACCAGAGGGGTTTTGTAGTCTCCTTTTCTTGAGATTTTCAAAACCAACCTGGATGCATTCCTGTGTGTCCTGCCCTAGGTGATCCTGCTTTGACTCTATGTTGGACTCTATGATTTCTGGAGGTCCCTTCCAACCCCTAACCTTCTGTGATTCTGTGAATGGAGGTAAGGAGGGAGACTAGGGATCATTAAAAACACGGACATCTAGACTTGCACTGTTCATATTTAAAAAATAATATGTCAGTTAAACTGTTTTATAATTTCAGTATGAAAATGCCATCCTTGGGTAGTGTAATTCATAGGCTTAAGGCCTGAAAGGCATTATGGCAGTCTTTTAGTCTGACCTCATGAGTAAAACAGACCATGGAATTTCATTCAGTGATTCCTTCAGAGGGGAAAATTATTCTTTCCAGCTATAGAAATTAGTCCCTTTCCTTTCATCCACTTTGAAAGCCTTTAAAATATTTATAGATTGTGATCTTACCCTTCCCTGCTTGGATACCTTTGCTTTTCAACACTGTACAAAATTATCCTGTCTTGTTGGGTCTTTCATATTGTTTTATTTTCCTGCCTTTATATATTATCTATAAGAGGTCTTCATGAAGTGCTAGATTCATCAGCCTAGTGAGGTTGGGTTTTTTTTCATGCTTCAGGAAATAAATTTATTTTCTTCTGCTTAAAAATACAGAAATATATAAACCATAATGCAATTTATTTAAATGGCTATTTTGGTAATTTTTAAAAAGACAGATGACAGTGAAGAGCTGGAATGATTCCTCAGAAGTAATGTATCAATGATGTGAAATTTAAAATAATAATAATTTTTTTTTTCACATCCAGGAAATCTCAAAGGGGCAATGAAAAGCCATGTACAATAATTACATGACCTCCTCTTTGGAAAATAAAACAATAATCCAGCAACAGTCAAGAGAAACTAGAAGATTACAATTCTAATAAGTTTCTCATCTAATAGAGACCTTACATAAGTTTCAATTTTAATTTGACATACAAGCTACCCTATTAGGAGGTACTTTCATGTTGAGTCATGTGGATTTCCTTCCAGACCTATAATAAATTTTGCACTTTATTCATGTCGTTAAATGTATAGTTGCTATCCTATAAAACCCAGTTTTCTTCTCTCCACTCACGCAGTTTATCAAGTCTTCAAGTGAGAGCAGAAACTATCTGGGACCTGAACCAAGTCTTTATAGCCATAGATAGGCTATTAAGTGTCTAGTGCACTCTGTATATAGATTTAAATGAAGTTTCTTGCAAAGAGAATGTTATGGCTTCTGTAGCTGTTGCCAAACCCTATTAACTTCCAGAGAGTTAAAGTTCTTTAACAGGCAGATACAAAGGTGCAGACAAAAACCCCTATCTCTATGGTTTGCTCAAAAATTCAGGCAACAATCTTTGTTAGTTTAGGAGTATGAGTTACCTTTATAATTGTTTTTATATTTCTAAAAAATTAGAACAGTCATAATTTAAATTAGAAATTACAATTGTTACAATAAATCATGATGGTACTTTGTAATTTTCACTGCAGGAGCCTGTAGAAGCATGGCATTTATGTAAGAAAATGGGTTTATTTTGAGTTTAGACACATGGCCACAAGAGCCTATAATAAGTCCTTGGAGATAATAGTAATATGTGACTTAGGGAATAAATAAATTAAATCAAATGGTTTATTTTTTTTTCTTCCCCTGAAATGTTAAATTACATAAATTTATGACAAAATAGTTACACAGGTTTGAATTTCAACTATTGAGAGAGCTGTTGTACATGTTCTCTTCTAGCTGACTCTTGGACAAGAATGTTGTGTCAAAATGCTACCATGGAAGTGAGCCGAGTTTAGCAGCCTACCTTGATCCCCACATTGATAAGCCACCTGAAAGGTGGTTCCACCTGAAATGAGGAAACGAAACCAGACACACAATGCTGAAACACAGATCGTTTTGCTAAAATATGTAATCTGAGTAGCTCGTTGAGCACATGTCATGCCTGGCACAAACCCATAAAAAGCAAGATATTCAAGCTGCTTTTATTTTGTAGTTACTAATTACCTTTTTGTCACATATTTGTCTTCAACAATATACATTTTATTTCTACCACAAGTGTCCCATCCTACAATCAATATACCTCCTTTTCTTTTTCCAGCTTTTGCCTCTCTGCATATACTTCTTACTGTACTGCTTGATAAAGATGAGGTTAGAGAAAGAGACCAGAGCAGTCTTGTTCAGCCTGTCATCAAATGTGCACTGAAAATCTGGAAAACTGCGGAGGGCAGAGTGAAAGCTGTGTTTTCTGCTATATAGTGGTATTAATCTAATTCTGCTTTGTTCTGAAATAAGAGAACTGATCCTCACTGGAGTTAGATTTAGAATCATTAAGGTTGGAAAAGTCTTTTAAGATCATTGAGCCCAACCTCAATGTGTCTACCATGACCACTAAACTATGTCCTGAAGCAGCACATCTACAGCTTCTTGAAATCTCCATGGATGACAACTCCACCATCTCCCTGGGCAGCCTGTTCCAATGCCTCACCACTCTTTCAGTAACAAAGCTTTTCTTAATGTCCAATCTAAAACCTTCCCTGGCACTATTTAAACCCATTTCCTATTGGCATATCTCTAGCTACTTGGGAGAAGAGACCAACATCAGCTTCACTACAACCTCCTTTCAGGTAGTTGTAGAGAGCAATAAGAATTTACCTTAGTCTTCTCTTCTCCAGCCTAAACAACCCCAGCTCCCTCAGCCACTCCTTGTGTGACACCCTCTGTTATGGAAGGAGTTATGATTATGATTTTCCAAAATTAATATTTTTTATTATTTTTTATATCCACATTTTCCCACCCCTGACCACTTATTTTTAATATTAAACAGGTTCAATTGTAGCAGTTATAGAATGATTACATAAATGGAATCTGGATCTAGTAGTAACTATTAATATGCATAAACAATTAAATTGTAACTAACAAACACTGGAAGATCTCTTGCGGTCGGTAGTGCTGCTTGCGCACTAGGTGGAACTCAGGGCCCCATTTCTGCTTAGGGCAGAATCTAGGTAATGTGCAAAGCTTAGGTTTTACTTACAAGTATTTCTCCCATCTTGTGGGGTTATCATTAAATTGAAAGTACCCAGAACATTTGCAGGGTTTCTGGCTGGTCTGGCTGCTGCTGCTGTTGCTGCAACTGTGGCTGAGACTGATCCACCCCAGGCTTCACAGACTGTTGGGTGAAGGAGAAGGGGGCAGACAGTTTCTGACCTGTTCCTGGCTTTTTAGTGATCTGCACTGCCTGGAAGGACTCAAAATGGTTCCAGGATGAAATATAGCTTATATTGCTATATGAAAATAATAAGGCATTACAGGCATGGATACAGCAGAACACAGCAAAATCATGGCAGAAGCATAAGCATGGCAAAGGCACGCTGTGCTCCTGCTTATCTGCTTTCAGTATCAATGCCTGAGATTGGTTGCACCCATTTGGATAAATTAGCTTATCCAGTCAGAGTGGCAGTAAGCCAAGTTTTACCATATTTGTGTGAAAGTATAGGTTTGTTTTTAACTATGCTGGGAGGAGAGCATAGGCTCAGTACAAGCTTAGCATGAAGCTAGCACGTGCACCTTGTTTACTATGGGTTGCAAGCAGAAGAAAAACAAGTTACATAAGCCAGAGTGCTCAGATTCCATGGAACCATATCTTTTGTCTCTTTTTTGGCCACTGCTTTCTCCCTAAAAACAGAGGGAAGGCTGAAAAACGTCTGGGCAAGCCAGCACATGTACAGGCCTATTTTGACCCTTCAGGTCTACCATGACACGCTCCAAACATTTCACCAACCTCATTGCTTTTTCCCTGGACACGCTTCATGACCTCAGTGTCATATACTGTGGCACCCCAGTACTCAAACTGATTAGATTCAATACAGAATTAGATGTTGATAGTTCTTCTGGTAGTTGACATTTCTTGTGTCTGCAATACATGCCAGCAACAGAAGATCTGTAAGACAGGGATGATATGCAGTTGGTGGTTTCCTGATAGATTCACAGAGCTCTGCAAGGTCCGTGATGTTTCAGATCAGTGTTTTGAGGTTCTGCCAGCAGATGGTGATAAAACACGAAGTAGAAGAAAGGAAAGAATCTGACTCAGTGGATCTGATTGATCAAAGGCTCCTTCCTCCAGACTTGTTCTCTGCCATGTTCTGAGACATGTAGTGCATTTTGAGGGTGGCAGTCTGGAATCCCATAAAGTTTAACTTTCTAAAACTGTGACTTTGTGCCAATGAAATGTCATTGCAGACTTCACTGAAGGTCTCTGTATAGTAAGAATAGAAAAGATGAAAGGAGTGCTAAAACCTGAAGGGGAATAGGGCAGTAGAAGGACCTTCTGGTTGAAAAAAACCCCAGGGAATTCAAGCTGCAGGGAATAGTAATGTGTGGAATATTTTAGGATAAGGGATTTTGGGAAAGTGGAGAGAAAGGAGCTGATAAAAGACTTGGTTGCTTTGTGTGCAGAAGGCTGGAAAAGCTTTTGAAGTTTGTCTCTTGATATTTGCAACATGTTTCACTTGCTTGGCGAATTATTTAGAATACTGTAAAATGTTTTCAGTGTTCTCAAAGCCACGAATTCTTTTCTTTCATCTGTGTGCATTTCTTGTGAAATTTTGTTGGAGGACACTGCCTTTCAGTGTCTGATGAGCATTTGCTACTACTTTTGCTCATTTTGCAAATGCCCTCAGATTTCCTAACCTGACATTTTTATGCATTCAAAAATCATTTTGTAAGGTATCCCTATCAGTACTAGTTTCTAAGACATTTGAATCATGTTTTGGATGTTACTTTATAATACGCAATTAGCATCCAGTTTGCATAAGCAAATACTATTTTTCCATTGATAGAGCTAATACAGTCCTAGGGCTTCAGCTAACAGTCTTCTGAAAAGCCCATAGGACTAAAAAAAAAACATTAAATTGCCTTTGTTAATTTTATATTTTGGCTGACACCCAGATGAACACTTTCAAAGAAACAAAGAGAGGTTTAACATATTTGAGATTTATATTGTGGTAGATACAATTGCGTAATTTGCTAGACATTTCAGCATAATGGTGCTATAATTCCTGTTACAATTTGCTGTTGAGTTTAGCCATCATTATAACTAAATTCTCCTGCAGACTATAACAGCAGGAAACACTGGAACAATATATTAATCACAACAAATTAAATTAGCAAATAGTTTCCAAGATTTGGAGACAGTAAAGAGAAAAGATATGGCACGATGAGCCAGTTTAGGTTTCTGCTGCTCCAAGGTTTATTCCCTCATGTGTTTGAGATCTAAGATCTGAAGATGTGAATAAGCGGTGTCCAGCTAGCCCTTTCTCTTCTGTTTACTTGTTGTCTAGTGCCCAACTGGATAGAAGAGAAATATCTTAAGATTCTGAATTGGAAAATAGTGACCTTTCTGGTACTGAAAAGTAAATGCCATTTTAATACTGACTAATCTTCAGTCTGAATTTATGAAAGTGCTGAAAATGGGAGAGCTCATCTGCAATGTGACCCTCAGTCTCCCCTTATTATCAAAAGCCATCCATGTAAGGAATACCAAGAGCACTTCTAGTGTTAGAAAGGTAATCAGGCTTTTCTAATCCAGTACAAGAAATGTGCTGCCATGCATCTTTAAAATCTGATCTTCATTGATGCACATGAAAAGTCAGGAGCAGTTTTGTCCAGAGATCTGACAAGATAAAGTTTAATTTCCCTTGGTAGAGTACACCACAGATTAAAAATATCTTATATTCATAATATTTTCCTTTAAATTAAATCTGAACTTGTAGCACTTTAATTCCAGCATTATGAGTTCATTCTAAATGACCTATTTGCCTTCCTCCCTCTTTCAGGTAGCTGAAGCTAGACCTTCCTTTCATTGCTGCTAAGAAATCTCATAGATATAAGCATCCTTGGTCTATTATGAGTCCAATGTTCTTTCAGCATCATTCCAATGAATTACATGGAATTACAGCATTTTAAGCTTGGAAAGGCAAATTAGACCTATAATTGTGTTTGCATCAGAAGATAATTTCCTTTTGTTTTAGTAAATTTTCTTTTTATCTAATCTTCTTGCAGAAATCTCTTCACAGAGGTGAAGGCAAAAGGCAGTAGTAGATAGACTGAAAGTTTTGTAGAATTCTGGAAAGCTTGCAGTGAAGTAATGGACTTTCTTATCATTTTCATAACCATTTGATGACCTAAAACATGTTGCATACTCTATGCCAGAGATGTCAGTGGGAGTTTAATGCTTTTGATATTAAGCTAGGGTGATAAAATTCAGTGGGAAACTAAAGTTAATGCAACCATGTGGATTGAATCTCCATAAAAAGTGGAAAGATTTTTTTAAGAGAAAGGAATAATTTAACCCTTACTGAAATTTAAATGAAAAGTTTTATTTGGTAAAATAATAATAATTTTAAAAAGTTGTTAGTAACATGCAGCAGGCATCTATTTTTATTTTGTCTTCTTCTAGGCTGCCCTCTCAGGTCTAGCGTAGCAAAGGCATGCAGGAGGCATGGCTGATGCTACCTGCAGCTCTGCTGTTCTTTAGAAAGTTCCTCGCAGTTGAGGATGAAGAGACATAGTGTGCCAGGTAGTGAACTGCTCTGATTGAGGGAGACTATGAACAGGGAGGAGTGAGACTGACACTGGAAGTTAAGGAAGTCAGGTAAAGCTTCATCTTTAACTTAGACGTTATTAATTCCATAGCCACTGCAGGAGGAGTTGGACAAGATGACCTTTCAGGGTCCCTTCCAACCTGGATGCAATCTGTCAATGTGTGAATTATTTAGTACCTGTGATGATAAGTATGTGTGTGAGAGACTTTACACACAGAGAAAAGAATTTGTTTTCTTGATAAACTGTAAGTGCAATTCTTCTTCTGTATCTTATGTATGGAAACATGCTCTCTAATCTTTGGCATGATTTTGGAAGGAAGTGTTAGCAAGTCCCTGGATACAGATGGACAATGTCTTCTTTCATATTTGAACAAATTATGCTGTCAGTATAAAGGAAGAGTCTGAAGTTTATTAGGTTTTCAGAAAATTAAAGATATGAATTAGATAGAAGTGATATCTAATCACTTTTGGGCCTGGTGCTTAGGGATATGGTTTAAGGTGAATCTTGTAGAGTAGGGTTATAGGTTGGACTTGGAGGGCCTTTTCCCACCTGGATGTTTCTGTGATTCTGTGATATATCTCACTGTCAGACTATGGTGTATGATAGTGAACATGCACTGGATTTTCACAGCTTTAATTTCAAGTGATGTCTTAAAGTAGTACTTGGAATCAGACTTCATAGAAGAGTATGAACCTTATCATATGTTGAGTGATTTTTCTGTTTGCTAGAAGGTGACTTTTTCTCTGTTATTATTTCTATATGTGCTTGCTAGTTTCTTAAAATAAAGAAGATAACCTTCTATATAAAAAAAACCAAAACCCAAAACAACCCCAACCAAAAAAACAAAGACTGTGAAGCTCAGAAGTCTTAAAAAAATTCCAAGGATGTTTTAAAATGTGTGCATTTGTACCACCATTGAATAAATCACAAATGCCTCTCTTTATTTAACTAACCCATAACTTCAAGGTAATATTAAATCTGAACAGCTGTGCATAGTATTTGGAACAAACTATGCAAGTATTTCAAAGCACAATCACCGTTAAGTTGGATTTGGCAGGGTAGAACAGATGTGTCCACCTGTTAAGAGACTAGGCTACCAGCACCAGGGATGCAAGATGTGATTGAAGCCTATAATGGGAGCTATTTAGGAATGCATCCAGGTTAGCAGGAGGTAGCAGAGATTCTGATTACTGTATCATTCTGCTTTCCCCCAAAGCGATCAATGAGTTGGATTAGGCAAACTGAATAGTACTCCCAGGACCACTGAAGCAGGGATGGATGTCCCCCTCCACTATGTGAAAACAGTGCAAAAATTATATCTGTATTTCAATAACGATGAAAGAAAGAGAGAACAGAAGGTTCCACAGGGGCTGCAGAATACAGTGGACTCCAACAATCTTTATTTATTCTGTTTAAATTTGACTTCCTGAAAAGCAAGCAAAATTATTGATTCAGCTACCATAGCAGTGTTAGTAACTGATTAATTTCTCTTTGAGCCACTTCAATAAGCTGTGAGAATAATCACCCAAAAGCTTACCCAAAGCACAGCGTATCACATTCATTTTAATGTGAATTTTGTTCAGCCAGGATTGGAAATTATTTCTGCTTTTATTTATTTCTTAATAAAGAACAGAGGTGCACCATAGAAGATATACAGATCAAAGTCAGATTTTAGGCAGTAAAATGCAAAGAGGAGATAGCTATAGTGATGGGGTTATATTTTTTTGAGAAAAGAATGGTTTCATTTTTTTTTGTTGCTAAAAGCTATGTCAGTAAAATGGAGTCCTACCATTTCTGTGTTGCCATCTTATATCTTCTGAGTACTACTTCATACTCTGAGTACTCTCTCACATTTTAGACAAATAAATCTTCAGAAAAATAAACTGCAGGTTTGTTCAACTGAGTTTTCAAATGAAGACCTGATTTGGTGTCGTTGTTGATGGTAAGGTGTGAAGCAGAGCAGACATGGGTTGAATTCAAAGTGCTGGGTTAGGGATAGACCTGCTAATAATCTGAAGTCCAATTTTGATTTTGTAAGTTGAAATAAATTTCATGTATATATGAATCAGGAAGGATACATTTGCCAACACACTTTTTAATTCAGTTGAGCTTACTATTTAAGTATTTCCTTATTAACATATGATGTGTGCTATTCATCTGCAAAAGTCCAAACTGAGATGTGAAATTTGAATGCCTATAGGTATCAGTCTCATATCTATAAACAGTCAATGGAAGTTAACTATGAAAGCATCCCCAATGCCAAAATTCTCCAAACTTTAAAGGAGGCTTGTATAATTTTTTACATAATGAGAAAAGTACTTTGACTGGTGGCTGAGAAGTTATCCATGGGACAGCAATATGCCCTTGTGGCCAAGAAGGCCAGTGGTATCCCAGTGTGCATTAAGAGGAGTGTGCCCAGCGGATAGAGGGAGGTTCTCCTCCACCTCTACTCTGCTCTGGTGAGACCTTACCTGGAATATTGCATCAAGTTCTGGGCTCCCCAGTTCAAGAGGGACAGAGATCTACTTAAGAGAGTCCACAAAGGTGAGTGGGCTACAAAGGTGATTAAGGGACTGGAGCACTTCCTAATGAGAGAAGGCTGAGAGACCTGTGGCTCTTCAGTCTGGAGAAGAGAAGACTTTAACATTTAATAAATGGTTATAAATACCTGAGGGCTAGTGTCAAGAAGAAATGGACAGGGGCAGTCTCTGCTCACTTGTGCCCTGGGAGAGGACAAGGGGCAATAGATGTAAACCACAGCACAGGAAGTTCCATCTCAACATGAGTAAGAACGTCTTTACTGTAAAGGTCACTGGAACAGGCTTCCCAGAGAGGTTGTGGAATCTCCTTCTCTAGAGACTTTGATGCCCTGTCTGGATTCAACCCTGTGCAACCTGCATTAGATTTTATGGTCCTGTTCTGGCAGGGGGGTTGCACTTGGTCTCCGGAGGTCTCTTCCAACCCTTAACATTCTGTGATCCTGTGAAATGCTGTGTGATTGTGGCAGACCTGGCATGAAGAATCAGAAATACAATTCTTTGGATTCTCAAAGTTACAGCAATTGCTACATTGAAATCTATTGCATTTGTTACTTTGGAACTAAGAGAACGCTGCAAGAGGTCCGACCAACATGTGAAAGTACACGAAGAAAAATCGAGAAGATGTGTGAGAGATACTAACTGGAGCTGGGAAAAAAAACAACGAAACCTATTTGCCTATATAAATCTTTTCACATGGAATTCTTTGGTCACTTTTCAATATATTATTTAGCATGAGATGATACTTTTACCCTTCTGTTTTTGATAGCCAATAAAAAATATGTCATCAGAGGCCAGTCTTTGTCAGAATCACAGTGTATCCATCAGATGGAATCAGTTGGCTTAAACTCTCTTCATGCAGAGCTTCGTCAGTTTTTGTGAATGTTCTGGTAAATCAAAGGAAAAAAAAAAAAAAGATCCTGGCATTAAAATTGGTGATTTCAGCTTGTCCCACTGTGGCCACTTTTTAGCATGGTTGACTGTATGCTCAAATAAGCTACATGTCTTCTCAAGAGGGATTTGCACCTTTGAGCAATTACCAGCCCAATTCTCTGAAGGCTGTTGTAAGCAAGAATGATCTCATCAAGAAAAATTGCTTTTAAATTCAAACTGTTATATAATTATTTCATGGTTCTTAAATCTTGAGCCTTACTTTAAGGAATAATCAAATTTCTTAGGAAGATAAAGTAAGACAATGCACAGCCAATATTGACAGCATATTTCTTAATGATTTTAAGCATTTACATTTAGAATTATAAGCATCTTTTAATCACTGAATGTAATAGTTAAGTGTTGATAGGTGACTACTTTGATTGGCTTGGCAATATGAAATTTAACTGGAATACATATTCTATTTAGAAAACATATTTCAGAATAAAACTTTTGTTTCTTATTCACAATTATTCTTTACATTACCAATGGTAAACATATAGTAGATAGATAATTAAAAAATGTTATTAAGGGTTCATATTATTTTTATGATAATCATTGGAAGCTGAAAAAAAAAAAAAAGTTCTCTTTCTCTCCTTAGAATAACTTTCAGTTGTAATGGTCTGGTCTCAGTGGTTCTATGTATTTTCAGCTAAAGTTAGGTGGGAGAAGCATGAGACTGCCAAATTAATTTTCATGTTAACCATAATGAAACCAAACTCAAATCCTAGCGTATAAATAAATGAATTAGAATTGATTATTTGTAGCTTCAGAATACACGGTAAATGAATAGATGATATAAAAAGCTAGAAAAGAGGAAAAAAAGTAATTTAAAAAATCTGCCCATAGGTTTTGGCTATGATAATTTCAATCAGAACAGCTGGCACGCTGAACAATAAACACACTGCAAGACTATGGCCCCAAAGTGATGCCTTTCTGCTATTGACAAGTAGGTAAACAAGCTACTTTTAGTAATGTTTTAGTGTTGTTAGAATGAATAAAGCTGTTGTTGTAAACACAGCCGACAGAAAGGATGGATTTTAAATGCTTTTGTTCCTGCTGAGCCATTACCAACACCTGCAGTTAAAATAATTATTTCAAATGTTTTCCTTTTTAAAAGAAGGAGTAGTTAGCAGTAGACCTGTCTTGTTATGGTAAATTAACATCTGCAGTTAATATGATTCCCCTTGGTTGTAAACATCCTGAATTAAAGCTTGTTATCTGCTTTAGAAGGTAGGTTTTATGATTTTACCTGTTTTGTAGAGGGATAATTAAACATTTTGCTGAAGTACAGGTTGGATGACTGTGATCTTATTTTAGCCACCACAATTTTTATTGCAAATATTGTAAGTATTTAATTAAAGCCCGTGTTTAAGTAAGAGAAGCATGGATTATGAAGGTAGTGAAAATGCTTTAGAGTTTTTGAGATTTAAAATAAGAATATAAGATTTGGTCATCCTGTAATAATTTTTTTCTTAATATTAAAAACCCAACATTAATTGACTTTAAATGCTAGGACAAATATGAAAATGAGGAACAAATGTGGAATAAGCAGCATAGGTCTGTACCTTATTTTAATCTAGGGTTTGTACTGTAATTAATAATGGATATACTCTTGGTTTCTGTCATCATCAAAATGACTAAAAATTATTAATGTTTTTTCTACATTCAAATTCTCTAAAAATATTAGGAGTTGAAGAATTTATTTTAGAATGTTATAACTTCAAGATATTTCTCTATGTCCTGTCTTTGATCTGTGATGTGATGAGATTAGAGCTGACTGAGCTCCTCAGTCCAGCAGTATTTCCCTATCCTCTGTCAAAATTCAGTTCTATCAGAGTGAGCTCTCAGAATCAACTATTGGTTTATGTATCAGAATAAGCTCTATCAGCTCTACATCAGCTACAACATTACTTGAAACCTTTAGTGACTGAAACTAGATCTGTTTACTTAGGATGAAGCTGTTGTATGTCATAAATAGTCTGCTAGGTTTCATACTGCTTTGTAGTTTTCATTGTAGAAAGTGGTTGGCAGTAATACTAGTTTAAGACTTTGTTCCACCATATCCTGCTGTTCATTCCTGCTCCTGTAGTGTGAAAAATCCCACCTTTCTTTGTGACTGTACAGATATTTGCTGGTCAGGGTGTAAATAAAGGAGCTGGTATGGTTTAAAAATAGCTGACAAACAAGGCCAAGAACATCTTTATTGCCACTGCTTTTGAAGCCTTGCATCATTTAGAACTGTTTATGATAGACTCATAGAATCATTGAACTGTTTATCCTGCTTTTCTGAAGTGCTCAAACCCACATGTCCATTGTGGCATAAGTATAATGTTTAAAATCGGTTTCCCTTTTAAATATTTGAATTTATCTCTGGATAACTGTCTGTTCATATTTTCAACATTAGGCTTTTTATTTTATTTTCTGTGGATACTCCAGTGGCTAGGAGCCCACCACAAATTAAAAAGTGGTCAGCTAAAAAATTTGGAGATTGTTGGCTTAGAAAGATCTTTTCCTCTGGTAAAATGCCTAAAACTTCTCTGTTTTAGAGGAAAGAAGATGTGAGAATTGCATTAGTTAAATTAGTATCTGCACGTGTGTCTTCTCTGTGAAACTGATTTAGAAAAAAGCCTCTAGCAGATCGTAGGCAATACTGAAAGAAAACAGAATCACTTTTTTTTTTTTTTTTCCTGACAGTGATGTTTCTGGTAACAGGAGAGTTTGAAAGGGTTATACCAGCAAGTTTCTTTTGGGTGCATGGAGCCTTTCACTGATCTCCTTAGCATCATTCATTTCCTGAACGCTGCGTTTTGGACCTACCATCCTTTCTTATTTAATCCTGCTTCCTATTCTCACATCCATTTAACTGGATTGTTCAGGCTAGTCTTACCTTTGCAGGAGTTTTCAGTTTTCTTTAAGACCAGAGTAGTACTGTGTGCTTGCCCCCAGAGAGTGCTTGTGAGTGATATCACACAAATCCCTTCCTCAGAGATTGAGGGCATCACCCCTATTATAAACCAGCTACTGTCGGGGACCAAGGTTAGCTTCTATCACCTGTGTCTGGGTCTCCCACGTCGCAGTGTGAATACAGCATTGTGAAGACTAGGGGCAGATCTCTGTTTTTCATGTTTAGTTTTGCTCTCTCTTTTTTCCCCCCCTCAGTGATTTCTAACCTGTGGTTCTTTTAAAAGCTAGGTGCTGCAGAGCTGCCACTACAGGTACTCAGGCTCTTCTCATGTTGTCTACAACAAGGGTCAATATTTTCTTTTAAAGGAAGAAGTGATAATAATTAGGTAGACTCTATTTGGAGGTTAAAGGAAAACAACTCTCAAACCACAGCTTTAATTTAAGGGCTGAGGCTGACATTATTTTTCTTAGTCCATTTAAAAACTGACTGGAGTGAAGGAGATTATTAAAAGAAGTGGCTAAAAGTTCAAGTCAGTAGGATTTACTTCCCCTCTACTGTGAAATAAAGCATTTATTTCTGATTTTAAAAACTGTTTGAGCCAATTGTCAGCCTGAGAATGCACTGACTTTTGAAGGGCATTTCTGATGCCTTATATCAAAGCTACTTTCTCCAGCTTGTGTGATAAAGCTGTGCTGTCTTTGACTCACCTGTGACTTAAATATGTGAAGGAATTTTAAGAACACAAAAGATCATGTTATATTAAAACATATATACTTTTTTACTCACTCATGACTCACTTGGAAAAGTTTGAAGTGCTGCTTTTGTCATGAATAGCCAAATTTTTCATCAGTTGAATCTTTATTTGTGGATTACTTTGAGTATATGCTAAGATTATCCAAACTGGTGTACTTAGCTGGCTTTGTAATGAGCAAACTCACTTTCCATATTTATACTAACACAGATGGATACAGTGTACCTGGAACAGACTCTGAAATTTTGGAATAAGGGCAGGTTAGAGATGGTAACCAATAAAGTAATCTATGGGGATGCATGTGCCTTGCTTTCCTGAGATTTTTCAAAATGAAGTAGTCTTCTTCAATTTGAATTTAGTGGTCTTCCAGAAGTCTCAGTTGAGGAAATAGAGAGAATTGATTCCAAGAACTGCTTCCAAAACAGATGAACAAATCCCAAGGATTCTGCTGCTATTGAGTGTTTTGAAAAATGTTACCAATTTCTCTTATATATAGTCAGATTTTTTATCAGTGTTATCAAGGAAGTGATCACTGTGAAAGATTTACCTTGAACTTTTTGTGCTGTTACAAAACAATGACATCTGTTTAATGTCAAGTATAGAAACTTGTTTTCATGCTTCATGAGCGCTACAAAATCTTCTAAAGCCTTGGCAAATAGACAGAAAAATGTGATTATACATTATCCAACTGTATCTTAATCCCCAGTGGACTCAACTTTTATAGCATCATTTTAATGAGTTATTATTAGCAGCTTCAGAACTGTTTAATTAGAACATTGGCATGATCCTTAGCCCAAATGAAAGTTTTGAACACAGCAATGATATTTATTTTATATTTTATTTTTTAAATTAACAGCCTGTAGTGATGGCTTTGAAAAAGTGTTAGGATGCTTTCAGTATTACGTATATTAAGTATCACTTCATGAAGAATAGTTGCATGGGATTTTTTTCCTTAAGATGTAAATTTGTTATGAATACATATGTGTGACTGCTATGTGTGTGCTGGTGTATGACTGGGAACAGTTGAATCAGAGGCTACTTTCTAAAATTCATCCTTTTTAATGAGAACGTAAAGTGTGTTTACTTTTGGATAATTTTCATTGTGTATTTCAAATGTGAATTAAAGTTGGGAATATATGTGATAATATTTTACTGGTAGTGTGAAAACTGTACAGCTCTGCTAAACTTAGATTACCTCAACAATGAGACAGTGGTGTGTGTATTCACAGAATCACACAAAGTTAGGGGTTAGAAGGGACTTGAGAAGATCAAGTCCAACCCCTCTGCTAGAGCAGGATCACCTAGAGTAGGTCACTTGGGAATGCATCCAGGGGGGATTTGAATTTCTCTAAAGAAAGAGACTCCACAATGTCTCTGGGCAGCCTGTTCCAGTGTTGTGTTTTTCCTTATGTTTACATGGGACCTCCTATGCTCCAGCTTGCACCCATTGCCCGTTGTCCTATCATTGGATTTCACTAAGCAGAGCCTGTCTCTGTCCTCCTGACTCTCACCTTTCACGTCTTTATAAACATGAATGAGGTCACCCTTCAGTCTCCTCCCTTCCAAGCAAAAGAGCCTCAGCTCCCTCAGCCGTTCCTCATAAGAGAGATATTCTTCTCCCTTTATCGTATTTGTGACTCTGCACTGGACTGTCTCAAGCAGTTCCCTGAGGTCTTTCTTGAACTGAGGGCCCCAGAATAGAACACTATGTTCCAGATGCAGCATCACCAGAACAGAGCAAGGTGGGAAGCAGAACATTTCTCAACCTACTAGTCATACTTCTAATCCACTCCAGAATGCCACTGGCCTTCTTGGCCACAAGGGCTCATTGCTGGCTTATGGCCATCCTTCTGTCGACTAGGACTCCCAGTCCTCTTTCCCCTATTCTGCTCTCCAACAGGTCAGTCTCCAATCTATATGGGCCCATGGGGTTTTTCTTTCCCAGACTCTACAGTTGTCCGTGTTGCATTTCTCCTTGCCCACCTCTACAGCCTGTCTAGGTCTCACTGAATGGCAGCTCAGCCTGATGGGGTGTCAGCAACTCAATGATTACTAAAGGTACACCAGTTGTTTCTCTTATTCTAAATTTTGAAGAGAAGTGAAAAGTCCCTCTCCTAATTAAAATTCATACCTTATTTGGCAGTGTACTAAAAATGCTTTAGCAAAATTATTTTTTTCCCCAATGCAATTAGGAAATATTTTTTTTCTTGTTTTTGTACCTTATTTGTGTAGCAGAATATATGCCATCCTGTCTAATATCCCCAACCTCCATCACTACTTTTATTATTACAGTTCCTGATAGACCCATATTCATTCCTTAATATTCCATATTCATTCTTATGAACCTGCTGCATACAGAGAATTCAGCCAAAAGCCTTGGTGTGGCAATCCGTGGTTGCCATACTTAAGTTAGCATCTGCTTTGAACTTAGGAATCTGCAGTCTTTTGGCTCACCCTGCACAGTTTCATGTAAACTTCATAGATGTCAAGAACAGCCTGTAGGAAAAGTTTTGTACCCTGTTTTGTAATGCCTTTTTCTGGTTGCAAATATTGAAGTAAAGACAGGAAACACTATGAATTTTAATTTCCTTCTGGTTCTAGTTCTTTTCTGTTCAGACATATGGAGGGGGTTATTGAATTTCTGATTCTGCAAGTTTCTCTTTTTGTCACTTGAAAATGTTAGTAATGAAAAAGTCCTGTTAGTTGTAGGACATTCTGCCCAGATCTTCGCCTAAGGAGGATTTAATTGACTGCATAAATTTTCCAAATATTCTTGCAAGCTCACTTTGTACATTCTTAAGGCAGTGAGATTCTGTTTGTTCCCAGGAAACAGTGCTCCACTGCAGAGCATTCACAAAACTACTTTTTTCCACCTTCCTTGTCTTTTTTTCTTGGCCTGTTCTGTGACTTGTTCACATTGTTTATTGTGTCTACACCAGAACTGAGGGTTTAACTTGGCTAAATATAAAATCAAAATCCCAAATTCCTTCTTGCAGTATACAGAATAGCAAATCTGCTGTTTCCTCAGGGAAATAGAAATGGGTAAAACTCTTTTCTACCATTTAACTTAAAGACTGCGAGAAAGATGTAGGAACATTGTGCATGTGGGAGCCCATACAGTGAGAAGCATTCTACTGTCAATTTTCAACATCCTGAATTAAAACAGGATTTTCCTTGCAGTAGCAAAATTGACCAATAACTAGTCAAGAGTTTGGCCAGTGGAAAGGAGAGCTTTTAAAACATAACAGACAAGTGTTTTTGCAACTCATGGGCAATATTCACTCCAATAGTGAATATACAGAAGCTCGCAATGCTTTATGAAGGTCAAGGATTAGCTCTCATAGTTATTAGAGGAGATGAAAGAGCTTGAACCTTGGTGAAGAACTAGCATACAGTTGAAATGATTTGCAGAAACTGGGATTTTAAAAAATCTAGATATCTGATTGGGATACTCAGATATATAGGATGCACAAAATATTCTTGCAACAAATTTGGACATTCGGATATATAGGATGCACAAAATCATAAAATTTTCTTGCAACAAATTCACTTTCAATAGGAAAACTTTTAAAAGTATAATGAGTAGTCCTTGCAGTCCAGCAAATACAGAACTGAATCCCCTGCTATCAGGGCATTAGTTCGATACTAAGTGTTGCAGAAGCATCAGCTTACCTGTTTCAGTGTGTTTCATCTCTGTTTACCATTGTACAACTGTGTGGAATAATTCTGGTCATTAATAATTGTGTTGTTAGTATGTATAACAATTGTGTCCTGTAAGAGTATAATAATGATGCAGTGTAGATAACTAGAGGCCTGGGCTGACAGCAGAGACCATGTAGGTGTAGACACAGGCTGGAAAACATAGACTCCAAGAATATCCACCGGTGATGAGTTACTAAAAGAAACACAAACTTAGGAGCTGGAAAAAGCCTTTTTTTTTTTTTTTTTTAACAAAAAAGTTAAGCAATAATCATCTAACATGTAAGGTGCATCAATCATACAAAACAAAGTCAAATGTAACGTGGAGTTTCAGACCAGTAAAAAAAAAAAACAAGATAAAAAATTACATTTAAACCCCTTAGGCATATGTGCTGAGTGTGGACACTGGAGTGAGGAGGACAGAACCACTGCCAATTGCAATATCCTGTGCCTCTGTCATTAGCATCACAGTCCTACTGTGGAAGACTTCAGCTTCTGCCAGATTTCCAAACCTTTTCCCACTTGAGAACGGTTTAGGTTGGAAGGGACCTCAAAGATCATCCAGTTCCAACCACCTGCCATAGGCAGGGACAATTTCCACTAGAACAGGTTGCTCAAGGACTCATCCAACCTGGTCTTGAACACCTCCAGTGAGGGAGCAGACACAACCTCCCTGGGAAACCAGTGTCTCACCACCCTCACTGTAAAGAACTTCCTCCCAACACCTAGTTTAAGTCTCCTCTCTTCCAGTTTCAAGTCATTACCCCTCATCCTGTCATTACAAGACCTTGTGAGTAGTCCCTTCCCAGCCTTCCTGTAGTCCCCTTTCAGATACTGGAAGGCTACTACAAGGCCTCCTCAAAGCCTTCTCTTCTCCAGGCTGAAGAGACCCAACTCTTGTATCCTGCCCTCATAGCAGAGGTGCTTCAGCACTCTGATCATCTTCATGGCCCTCCTCTGGACTCTCTCCAACAGTTCCATGTCCTTGTGTTGAGGGCTCCAGAACTGCACACAGTACTCCAGGTGGGGTCTGATGAGAGCAGAGTAAAGGGGGAGAATCCCCTCCCTTGCCCTGCTGGTAATGCTTCTCTTAATGTAGCCCAGGACACAGTTGCTGTCTGAGCTGCATGTGCACACTGTCAGCTCATTTTGAGCTTCTCATCAACCCAGACGCCCAGGTCCTTTTCCTCAGGGCTGCTCTCCAGCCACTCAGCACCAAGCCTGTATCTGTGCTTGTGATTGCGCTGGCCAAAATTCAGGACCTTACACTTGGCCTTGTTGAATTTCATGAGGTTGGCCTGGGCACATCTCCCCAGCCTGTCCAGGTCCCTCTGGATGGATCCCTGCCCTCTAGCAAGTTGACTGTGCCACACAGCTTGGTGTCATCTGCAAACTTGCTGAGGGTGCACTCGATTCCTCTGTCCATGTCACTGTCAAAGATGTTAAACAGCACTTGTCCCAGCACTGACCCCTGAGGGATGCCACTTGTCATTGGTCTCCAGGTGGACATTGTGCCCTTGATTACCACTCTCTGGTGTGCCACCATCCTGCCAATTCCTTATTCAGTGAGTTGTCCACCCATCAAGTCTGTGTTTTTCCAGTTTGGTGACCAGGGTGTCATGTGGGACAGAGTCAAAAGCCTTACTCAGGTCCAAGTAGATGACATCAGTTGCCTTTTCCTTGTCCACCGCTGCTGTGACTTCATCATAGAAAGCCACCAAATTTGCCAGTCATGATTTGCCCTTGGTGAAGCCATGCTGGTTACCATCAGACACCTCTGCTTTGTTTTCCATCTGCTGCAGCTGAGCCTTCAGGAGGATCTGCTCCATGATATTGCCAGGTACAGAGGTGAGGCTGACTGTCTGTAGTTCCCAGGGTCATCCTTTTTTCCCTTCTTGAAGATGCGTGTTATATTTGCCCTTTTCCAGTCAGCAGGAACTTCAACAGTCTGCCATGACCTTTCAAATGCTATGGCCAATATGCTGACCTTAAGATCAAAGAGCAGTGACAAGGCAGGGGTACCACAAGCAATACTGTTAATCACTTTGTTTGACAGTTGAAACGTTTTCCTATCTCTGTAATTGGACTAATAATAATAGTTTGTTGCTTTTGAATTATGTTTGAAGAATTAAAAAAATTAGACTAATGGTAAATTCTTCACTTGCCTTTTTTGTCCATAACAGAATGTTGAGTTTAACAAGACTTTTAAGAAAGTTGAATTATTTTATACAAATTGCAGAGCACTTTTACCATATGCTTGGGCCCAGCAAAAGAAGTTATTTTATCCTTTTGCTGACTGTATATCAGCACAATCTTACTAAGTTTCTTTCTGCCTGAGTTCCTGAATTTGTACTTACAAACTTAATTTTCAGATTTAATGAATGCTATTGCCCTATTTAACGGGGCAATATTTAAGTTCTTTGGCTTTTGGAGTTAGCGGTGTGGTGAGCAAGCAAAAAATCTAGAATCACACAGAAATTTCTGGTTCAAAAAGATCCTCAGGATCACCAAGTCCAACCAATATCCTTATTCCATAAGGTTCACCGTAAACCATATCCCCAAATACCACATCCAATCGACTTTTAAACATATCCAGGTGTGGTGACTCAACCAATGTTAAATAAAATTAATTTAGATATTTTCCTTTGTGCTGCCAACCTTTGTGAATGATAACTGATTATCAGTAGCTGTTGCAACAGCAATCACCCTTTTATTTGTGTCCCTGCCTCTTCCAAACAGCAATTAATAAAACATAGGCAAAACTTCAAAAAAACAACCTAAGGTTACTGCTATGGATAAACAAACTGTAAAAATGCATCAGTATTTCTGCATATATCTGAATAAATATGTGCAGAAATACAAAATATAGGTTATCAAGCTGTCAAGGTCTTAAATTTGTTCTCTATCATTAATTTGAAGGGAGGAAATGTATTTGTTTATGGTACAACTTGATGTGTCATCCTCAGGTTTCATAAGCATTTAAGAATATTATGTAAAGAAGTCTCAGGGATTCTAGGTATGGAGAAGACCTGTACTTCATGTTTGCAGCAATCTCTGGCTATTTCATAGCAAAATCTCTGTGTCATGGTTAGAGTCAATAGACTAATTTGCACTAATGATTCCAGCACTAAACTTAGACAGAAAAATACTGTTCTATAAAGCTGAGCAAAGAATAGAAATCTGCATAGGAAATGAAAAAAGAATATAGGAAAAAAAAAATTGTAATATTTTAATGAATGATTTAGATTATTTATTTTAAGAAGCTGAAACAAGCTTTTAGGAAACATTGAATAGAAAATAAAGAAAAATGTTTCTTCTGAAAATGAACCAGAAAAGTTTATTTGTTTTTTTCTTGTTGAAAAAAGATTTAAAAATTTCTTTTAGGAAATGAAGGAAAAAGTAGTTTTGAGTGTCCTGACAGGTGGAAAGTTTACTACTATTGGTTATGTTAATGGTGAATCATGTTTACTATTGGAAAGAAAAGGCTTATTTCTAGCTTGAGTTGATCTGATCTTATCTTTCTGACGAGACATTTGTGTGTCAATATACTACTCTAATTTTTTTTTCTTTTTTTTCCTAACTAAGGAGGACTCTTAAGGATCTGTTTGAGAAAAGAACAAACTGTCTTTTACTGTAAAGTCTGCAAAGCATTCACATACACTTTTCAGTCTCTTCTGAATTCTTCCCTGCTTTTTGTTACGATATTCCAGAATTTATCTCACCAGCTCCACATATTGGAGTGAAATCTCATCTATTTGGCTACTAAGTGGTTTTGTCAGGACAGTGTCTTTCTCTTCCTATCTGTGTAGGTACAATTTCAGTACTCTGTAAGGTGACATTTGACCTTGGTGTGGACATTAATGTATAATTAATCTACTGTGTATCTGAGTAATTTTCTATTTCAGTCTCCAATTTTCCTGTGCTGTTCATTTATGAAGTAATGTCTTTTTCTGTGTGTCCTAGGGTATATTAATTAATGTCTTATTCCAGGATTGTATCAGTGCAATATCAGGCAATTAGGAAATATCAGGCAAAGGCAATGTCCTTTGTGACCTTGACTAGCTCACCAGTCATTTTTCTTCAGCTTTTTATAAGGTTTGATGGGATAGTTTTGGACTCCAAAATTTCATTTTACTGCAGCTCATGCTGGAGCAGTGTAATGTCATTTTATGTTGTGGAATTATTCTATATGTATGCGTCTTCTCTTGACTCTCTGTGGCCTAATCTTCCAAAAACACAGGCTACATTTTTTGACATTATGAGTAGTTCTTTTAATATGCTTGCACCCTGCTGACTTTACATGGTGGAAGATTTGCCTAAACAAGTCTATAACGGGATGCATAAAGAAGATTTATGTAAGCTTTCTGATATCTTAGATTTATTTCCTTTTTCTGATAATGATGGATTTATAAAAGGATGCAGTACTTCATGAACTTAAGAACCTTTATTAATTTTGCTTTGGATGTTAGGAAGAAGTTATTCACCTTGAGAGCGGCACGACACTGGAACAGGGTGGCCAGGGAGGTGGAAGCCCCATTCCTGGAGACTTCTAAGGCCAGGCTGGATGGGGCTCTGGGCAACCTGATCTAGTGTGAGGTGTCCCTGCCCATGGCAGGGGTGTTTGGAGCTAGATGATCCTTGAAGTTCCTTCCAACCCTGACAAGTCTGTGTTTGCATATTTGAGAATGTCCCTGGTTACTGCAGAGGGGATTGGACTAGATGACTTTTAGAGATCCCTTTCAACCCAAACCAGTCTATGATTGTCTGTAATGTGGTTTGGAGAATAAAAATATTTTCCTCACAATACAATATTATTTCATGACTAATTTCAAATGATGTATCTGCTATAATGATCTATGCAAGAGAAGTGAATTAAATTGTGTACAAACATCACAATGGAGGCTCTGTAAACTGTGTAGAAACAATGTTTTGCAGCTATACTGTCAACATAGTGTAGGTAATATCCACAAACATCTTTACCTTGGTCTTCACTGCAAAGGCCTCAAGCCATGCTCCTGGAGTCACGGAAGATAATGGCGGGGACTGGAAGGAAGAACTGCCCATCATAAGTGAAGATCAGGTTCACGATCACCTGAAGAACCTGAAAGTGTTCAAGTCTGTGGGTCCCGACGGGATACAACCACAGGTACTGAGAGAACTGGCAGATGAGGTTGCTAAACCTCTTTCTATTATATTGCAAAAGTCCAGGCAGTCTGGTGAAGTCCCACTGACTGGAAAAGGGGAAACAACCCCCATTTAAAAAAAAGTAGGAAGAAGGAGCCAGGGAACTACAGGCCAGTGAGTCTCACCTCTGTGCCTGGTGAGATCATGGAGCAGATTCTCCTGGAGGCACTACTGAGACAGGAGAATAGTGAAGAGGGGATTTGGTCCAATCAGCATGGCTTCACCAAGGGCAGATGCTGCCTGAGAAACCTGGTGGCCTTCTATGAACAGGTCACAACATTAATTGATAAGGGGTGAGCACCTGATGTCATTTACCTGGACCTGAGCAAAGACTTTGACACTGTCCCACACCACATCCTGTTCTCCAAGCTGGTGAAACATGGGTTTGATAGGTGGACCACCAGATGGATAAAGAACTGGCTTGATGGCCACACCCAAAGAGTGGCTGTCAATGGGTCCATGTCCAAGTGGAGACCAGTGACAAGTGGAGTTCCTCAGGGATCAGTCCTTGGACCAGTCTTGTTCAACACTGTGGGCGACATATACAAAGACATTGAGTGCACATGCTGGAGGGCAGGGATGCCATGCAGAGGGACCTGGACAGGCTGGAGAGGTGGGCACAAACCAACATCATGAGGTTCAACAAGACCATGTGCAAGGTCCTGCATCTGGGTCGAGGCAATCCCAAGCATAAATATAGGCTGGGCAGTGACTGGCTGGAGAGTAGCCCTACAGAGAGTTATTTAGGGGTGCTGGTGGATGAGAAGATCAACATGAGTCAGCACTGTGCACTTGCAGCCCAGAAAGCTAACCAGATCCTCGGGTGCATCAGGAGAAGTGTGGCCAGCAGGTCAAGGGAGATGATTCTCCTCTTCTACTCCACCCTGGTGAGACCTCATCTGGAGTACTGTGTCCAGTTCTGGAGCCCCTATTACAAGAGGGATGTGGACATGCTGGAGCGTGTCCAGAGAAGGGCCACAAGGATGATCAGAGGGCTGGAGCACCTCTGCTATGAGGACAGACTGAAAGAGTTTGGGCTATTGAGTCTGGAGAAGAGGAGGCTCTGAGGTGACCTTCTTGTGGCCTTCTAGTATCTGAAGAAGGCCTACAGAAAAGCTGGTGAGGGTCATTTTAGGCTACCAGGTAGTGACAGGACTAGAGGGAATGGAGCAAAGCTGGAGGTGGTGAGATTCAGACTGTACATGAGGAGGAAGTTCTTCACCATGAGAGTGGTGAGGCCGTGGAACAGGTTGCCCAGGGAGGTGGTTGGGGCCACTTCCCTGGAGGTGTTTAAGGCAAGGCTGGATGAGGCTCTGGCCAGCCTAATCTAGGGTAAGGTGTCTCTGCCCATGGCAAGGAGGTTGCATCTAGATGATCCTTGTGGTCCCTTCCAACCCTGACTGATTCTATGATTCTATGATATGTTTTCTAGTAATCTCTTCATCAGAGGTGAAGAACCATGACCAGCACAAGTTCCAACTTGGGTTCCTACCGCTTAGCTGAGTCTCTGTAATGAAGTGTATTAATTAATGACATACGGTATTTAAAAAAAAATTGTTTATGAATTTTGATATTAAAAACTCTTGGTACTCACCCAACAAATTTTAATTATAATCATCAGGTTCTTTGCAATAGTCATGAAAATATATGAAAGAATAACTGGATCTGGAACAAATAACTAGCAATAATACAACCTAAACTGAATTGTGGAAGAGAAGTTCTTGTGGTCAATATACTGCTTGCCCACTAGATGGACTCAGGAGGTTCCTTTCTGTTTAAGACAGAAGGCTAGGATTCAATTAGATTCAGTTACAGAGTTTGCTAAAGATTTGCTGAAGAGGCTTTTGAGTATATGCTCACAAAATTAGCTCCCTACCTGCAAGGCTAGCTACAGCTTCCTAGACAGTACCCAAACACTTGCAGGGGGTTCTGTTGGGGCTTCTAATCTTCCCAGGCTCTTAGTAGGGGTGCTGGGAGAGAAGCAGACAATCTCTGACCTGGTTCTGGGTCTTCTTGCCTCCAAACTCAGCAAGGAGGCTTGCAGAGGGGCAGTCTTGGCACAATGTCATGCTGGCTAAGCAAGCCTATTACATGGAGGCATTTGGTGCCTATTCCTGGTAAACTTGAAGCAAGGAAGTTTCCAGGCAGTATAGCAGGGCTAGCTTATATGTCGCTAATATCAATTTTAATTGTTATTGATAGTTGCG
>VWZI01011442.1:233026-261001 GCA_013396835.1 Psilopogon haemacephalus
CTACAGGCTGGGGACAGAGTGGCTGGAGAGCAGCCAGGCAGAGAGGGACCTGGGGGGTGCTGGTAGATAGTAGGCTGAATATGAGCCAGCAGGTTGCCCAGGTGGCCAGGAGAGCCAGTGGCATCCTGGCCTGTATCAGGAACAGTGTGGCCAGCAGGACAAGGGAGGTTATTCTTCCCTTGTACTTGGCACTGGTCAGGCCACCCCTTGAGTACTGTGTCCAGTTCTGGTCCCCTTAGTTCAAGACAGATGTTGAGGTACTGGAACACGCCCAGAGAAGGGCAATAAAGCTGGTGAGAGGCCTGGGGCACAGTCCTGTGAGGAGAGGCTGAGGGAGCTAGGGGCATTTAGTCTGGAGGAGGCTCAGGGGTGACCTCATTGCCATCTACAACTACCTGAAGGGAGTTTGTAGCCAGGTGGGGGTTGGTGTCTTCTCCCAGGCAACCAGCAACAGAAGGAGGGGACCCAGTCTCAAGTTGTGCCAGGGGAGGTATAGACTGGATATTAGGAGGAAGTTCTTCACAGAGAGAGTGATTTGGCATTGGAATGGGCTGCCCAGGGAGGTGGTGGAGGTGTTTAATAAAAGACTGGATGGGGCACTCAGTGCCATGGTCTACTTGATTGGATAGGGCTGGGTGATAGGTTGGACTGGGTGATCTTGGAGGTCTCTTCCAGCCTGGCTGATTCTATGCTCTAGGTGATCCTGCTCTGGCAGGAGGGCTGGACCAGATGATCTTTCTAGGTTCCTTCCAGCCCCTGACATTCTATGATTCACCTCAACATGAGGACAAACTTTATAGTGAGGGTGACAGAGCAGTGGAACTGACTGCCCATAGAGGTTGTGGAGTCTCTTTCTCTGAAGACTTTCAAAACCTGCCTGGGTGTGTTCCTGTGTGAACTAGTCTAGGTGACCCTGCGTTGACAGAGGGTGTTGGACTCAATTTCTGAAAGACTCTTCCAACCTGTAAAGTTCTCTGATTGTGTATATTCTGTAGTATTTTAGTACTGAAGAGACTGGAGGAAAGCCAAACCAAGCCAGCCTCTGGAAGGGTCGTGTACAGCCAGCTTGCAGGGAGTAGGAAGAAGAGCAAATTTGCAGCCAGCAACCTCCTCCCCATCACTTGGCACTGCATGTGGTCTGCAGTGCTAATAGAGGAATTGCTTCCATGTTACATCCATTGAGCTGTGTGGTGAAACCAGCAGCTGACTCTGCATACACATCTCAGGAAATTAAGTATTAACAGCTGAGATGAACCTAATGCTGCTCCTTTCTATGTGGAGGGACAAGGATTGTTTATAAGAATTAGATTTAGAAATAGCAATACAAATGAAGAGAAGTAACAGTTCCTTTCAGCTGCTTTGGAGGTCTGCTTCTGAAAACAGGGCATTAAGTGAATAATTGAGATACTGATTTCATAACTCCTGTAATGCATTTAGAAGTAGAGGAATTTGGCAAAGTGGGAAAGTATTTTCTAAATGTTGCTTCTTTGGAACATGAAAAACTAGATACAACCGTAACAGTAGCTATTAGAAGAAGAATTTGAAAATGATAGGAGTGTGTTTTTTTAAAACACAAAGCTTTTCTTTCCAAATAAGAAAAAATCTCCCTATTTAAAAAAAATATTAATTGATTCAAGCAAGAATCTGCATTCTGCTGATGTAATTAAGTCAGAACAACACAGCCAAATGTTTGAAATTTTTAAAGTTTAAAGGGAACTACATAATCATTCCTGAAAGGGATAAAATAGCTACTTTGTTTCTTTTTAAACTTTATTTAAATATATACAGTTGTTATCCTTTTAAATTTACCAAATTTTGTGATTGAGAAAGCTTTGGCTTAAATTAGAGATGTATCCCATCTGCTCTCTCTACTTTCAATCCTTACCTTTTGTGGCTGTATTAGAAATAATGTCAGTAATTTGCTCAGGCTTATTTCTAAATGTTGGTGGCAGAAAAACTCCCACCCAGCTGCTCACTCCTTCCATTTGAAGCTCACTCTGGGGGGCCCTAACATTCTCTAACAAAGATTACCCCTGCAGCCTCCATGGTACCGAACCTTAATAACCTATACCCACTATCTTCTAAAGATAAGAGCAAATTGATATACAGGAAGAATAATCAAGTGCTCCAGCAGGAGTACAGAACTGATTGTCTCATTGTACTCTGCTCTGGTGAGGGCAAACCTTGAGTATTGTCTTCAATTTTGGGCACTTCATTACAAGAAAGATGTTGAGGTGCTGGAGTAAGAGCATAGGAGGGCAACAAGGCTGGGTAAGAGCCTGTGGAACAGATCTTGTGAGGAGTGAATGAGGGAGCTGAGGATGGTTAGAGTGAAAAAGAGGAGACAGAGGGGAGACCTCATCACTGCCTACAGCTATCTGAAATAATATCGTGAAGAGGATGATGCTGGGCTCTTCTTGCAGGTAATAAGGGACAGAACAAGAGAGAATGGCCTCAAGCGGCAACTGGGCAGGTTTAGATGAGATATTAGGAAAAAAAAACAACCTCATAGCAAGAGGGGTCAGGCACTGGAATGGACTGCCCAGAGAGGTGGTTGAGTCACCAATCCTGGGAGTGTGTAAAAGTCATTTGCATGTGGTGCTTGGGGTATAGGGTGAACCTTGTAGAGTAGAGATCTCAGTCAGACTAGGCAATCCTGAGGGTCTTTTCCAAACAGAATGATGCTGTGATTCCTTCAGAATTTTAAGTCATAAATCTCTGAATTTCATGGGGTGCATACCAGTGCTGAAAACTCTGAGTCTTTATGTCTGTCTATGACCTGTGCAGTAGCTTTATACCTTGATCCACCTGGGAACAAATCAATATATTTTCCAACCAATCCACAGAGCACCTGAAGAATTGCAGCTTGCAGTCATAACAGTGTGAAATGAGACTGCTTAGGCCATGGGAAAATTAGTACAATTCAGAGCAGAATGGTTTGAGATAACAATTTGTAAAAATCTCTGGCTGTCAGGCAGCTTAATAAAGTAAAACCCTGGACCACATCATACTGATCTGGTGCCCTGACCTGGCTTAACACAGTCAGGATTTCACCTCACACTGAATAAAGCAAGTTTTAACTTACTTACAAAACAAGACAGAGCTTTAACCACTCTGACATAAAAGAGTGTCAAGAAGTTTTGAGGTTTATTCCATTTTCCTTGTTAGGGATTCTCAGATGCTTCCTCCATGCTAATTCAAGGCTTCTCACAACATTTCACAGATTTCTTTCCTGGCATTTTTAACATTTCTACAGGTCAGCAGAAGTAGTTAAACAGAAAGGAGCTCATCTTAAATAAAGAGGCCCAGCTAGCACTCATGGGTGATGTTAGAGCCTACTCCTGCCTAGCTTGGGGGGGGGGAAGGGGTGGCACCAGGCCCCCTAGCCTTTGATCTTTGGATGATCCCATTCACCTGTTGCAGGCCACAGAGACTCACCAGTGTTCACAAGAGGAGTATCCCTCTTGTGGATCTGCCCATCTGGACACAGATGGGCAAGCCTGGGGCCTCTGCCTTTCCTGGAGTGGCTTAAATAGAGGAGTGGGCAGGGTGGGTAAAGTTGTCACACCTGGGGTGGGAAGAGACTCAAAGAGAGCTCAGGTTATCTGGGTTTGTGGGGGTAAAAAAGGAGAAATGCTGTGTGGGGTGGGAAAGGAGCAGATATGGTAGGAAAGTGGAGGTGATGCTTAAAAGGAAGGAGATGGAGAGGAAGGGAGGAAGATGAGATAAAAGAGAAATATGGAGAGGAAAGGAAGGAGATGGAAAGAAAAGGAGGAAGATGGGGGAAAATAGGAGATGGAGAGGAAAGGAGGGAGACAGGGGAGAAGGGAGATAAAAAGCAAATAATAAAAATGAAAGCTGGCCTGTACTGTTTTTATTGAAACTACTCTGCATAACCAACCCTTTGTCATCTGTGCTTGGAGCAGTAACGAGAAATCTTCACTGGCTCACTATGTTGGCTGAAGAAGAGGAAATCACACCAGTGAGTAAAAAAATGAAATAAAGAGGAAAATTTCTGAAGACTGCTTTAGAATTACTAACAATGTAGAGAACTTTAAGTGGCCATCTTTTGTTCCAGTAGGACATGATCACAAGGAGGGTACTTTGCTCATTACCATCCTGGTGCTATGTAGTTTTGCAGTCCAATTAAATGATTGCAGCTTCCTATTTTTCATGATAGTTTAGTTTGGTCGCAAAGTTTTTGTATTGAGAAGGGAAGCATTTAGGACTAAATGTCTTGATCCATATTCCAAATCAAAATAAACACACATTTTAATGGAGCATCTTCTTCTCATGAATTTTCCTTTTTCTGCCTGTTGGATTGTCATAGCTCTCAGGAATATAAAAATAAGTGAGAACAAAAGATATGCTTTTATACCTCACGACAGAAATAGTGAAGATACACCAAAGCTGTGCTCATCCCAGGGATAAAGAACCAACATTCTGGAGAGCATTTTAAAAACATTTATTATCTCATCATGTGTCTGACAGCGTTAAATGTAAAACAGGTTTATCAGTAATTTAGAAGAAATCTTTAAAATATTTTCATTTCAGAAGCAAGTAACAGTTTTGGTTTTTTTCTTCCTGGGATTCTGCCATCCATTTCAAGAAAGAAAGTGAAGGAAAGATTGCTGCAGGAGGGATGAACTTGAAAATAATTCCTTGTGCAAAGAAAAAGCAGAGAAACAAGATGTTTGTGATGCTCTACATAGGAAGCCTTTTGTGTTTATGGTTGCGGGTGGATCTACCTCAAGACTGCTGATCCTTCTCAATCTCAAAACTAAAAACTAACTGACACAGTGCATTAATACCTCCTTCAGCTGGATTTAGACAGGTAAAAAGTAGCTACCTCTTGAAATGTTTGCACTCTTTTTGCCAGCTGCTAGAAATGAGAATCTATACAGGGCAATTAATCAAAAGACAAAAGGGATGGCAAAGCCTTTCTGCTGAATCTTACAGAATCACAGAATCAGTCAGGGATCATCTAGTTCCAACTCCCCTGCCGTGGGCAGGGACACACTACCCTAGATCAGGCTGGACAGAGCCTCATCAAACCTGGCCTTAAACACCTCCAGAGATGGGGCCACCCATTCCAGAGTCTCACCACTCTCATGGTGAAGAACTTCCTCCTCATGTCCTGTCAGAATCTCACCACCTCCAGCTTTGCTCCATTCCCTCTAGTCCTGTCACTACCTGATAGCCTAAAAAGACCCTCACCAGCTTTTCTGTAGGCCCCCTTCAGATACTGGAAGGCCACAAGAAGGTCACCTCAGAGCCTCCTCTTCTCAAGACTCAACAGCCCCAACTCTTTCAGTTTGTCCTCAGAGCAGAGGTGCTCCAGCCCTCTGATCATCCTTGTGGCCCTGCTCTGGACACGCTCCAGCATGCCCACATCCCTCTTGTAATAGGGGCTCCAGAACTGGACACAGTACTCCAGGTGAGGTCTCACCAGGGTGGAGTAGAAGAGGAGAATTACCTCCCTTGACCTGTTGGCCACACTTATCCTGATGCAGCTGAGGATCTGGCTGGGCTGCAAGTGCACACTGCTGACTCATGTTGAGCTTCTTGTCCACCAGCACCCCCAGGTACCTCTCCTCAGGGCTGCTCTCCAGCCAGTCCCTGCCTAGCCTGTATTTGTGCTTGGGATTGCCTTGACCCAGGCGCAGGACCTTGCACTTGGTCTTGTTGAACCTCATGATGTTGGCTTGTGCCCACTTCTCCATCCTGCCCAGGTCCCTCTGGATGCCAACCTCCTTATATTGTCACGGAGTTAATAGAATACCAGATTGGAAGGGACCCCCAGAATCATCCAGTCAAACCTTTAAGGGTAAGAAAATTATTTAAATGAGATGGCCCAGCACCCTGTCAAGCTGCCTAATGTAGGGGAATCCATCATCTCCATTGGGAGTTTATTCCGATATTTAATAGTTTGAATGGTGACAAAAACATTTTCTGGGGATATTTGTCGTGTTTGAATGTGATAGAGACTTAGAGGAATACCAGTGCATAAATCACCTGGGCCTCTGAAAATTGTTCTTTTCACTGTTCGATTCTGATTAACCACTTTCTATGTCTGAAAATAGCCTTCTGCCTGACCAAGGTGATTCAAACTCTTACAAAGCTTTTATAAGAAGATATCCAGTAATGCTTTCTAGATGATATCTTTGCCCTTTCCTTTGCTAATCATTCTAACACAGCCTGCTATTCAGACTTGTCTTACATAATATTGATCAATACACTTCACTTTTAAGGTTAAAAAAAATAAATAAAATGGCATTTATCTCCTCAATGATACTCCTTACATGAGGAGGCAGTTTTCCTCTTGGGTACCTCATGGGCACACTTAGTTTGCAATGTAGAAAGAACATAAAGATTTAATGGCTGATACAACTTAGAGGCTTTCAGGCTCTTTATGCACAAGTCTCAGTCCTAGTAAACTCTGACACCTTACAAAAATACTGTTTTGTTAGGATAGCATTTGCGCTAGGAACTTAAAGGGTATTTCTTGGTTGTTTGTTGTTACTGTGTCAAGAAGAGAAACTGATGCTGTATTGTTTACTATTTGTTTATAAAAGAAAGTTGGAGTTGCCTCATACTCTCCCTTCATAATCTGATGTTGCATTTGAGTGCTGCCATTCTAAAGAACCGACTTCTGCTTTCTGATGCAGAATGAGGTGACAGCAAGGTCATCGGACCTGACATAAGAACATAAATGGACCTTCAGCCTCATACAACTGTTGATTTGTTTTTATAATTTTTGAGGAGGGCTGCAATTGAACCATGCTGGAAAGGAAAAAAAAAAGGTCATTGACCGGCCTCGTGAATTTCAGTGCCTTGTCACCAGAGATTTTCCCTGCAGAATGATAAAATGAAAATAAATCTGAACTAAACCACTTATCTATGGATCTGGTGCACGGTTCAGATATCAGTCTATTCATAGCCTTAGCTTTCACTGTTCTGGATCTCCAAATCCTTAGATCAGCTACTGAATAGATGTAGAATTAGAAAACTTCAACTGTTCTTAATGCAATAAAAGAAATGCTTCCTACCAAATATTTCCAGTTATAAACTTTAGAAAAAGAACTACCTAGAATGATCAGAAATTTTAGAAAATAAATCTTAGCCAGAAAAAATTATCAGAGGCTTAAAACACCTCTCCTCAGACAGGCTGAGGGAGATGGGCTTGTTAAGCCTGGATAAGAGAAGAAGAGGAGAAAGCCTTCAGTACCTGAAAGGGGCCTACAGTAAGGATGGAGAGAAACTGTTTGCAAAGGCCTGCAGTGATAGGACAGGGGGCAGTGGTTTCAAACTAGTGAAGAGCAGATTTAGATTGGATGTTAGGAACAAGTTTTTTTACCAAGACAGTTGTGGAATACTTGATTGGGTTGCCCAGGGAAGTGATTGAGGCCCCATCCCTGGAGATACTCAAGGTGAGGCTCAACAGGGCTCTGAGCAACCTGATCTAGTTGAAGACGTCCCTGCATACTGCAGAGGGGGTTGAATTAGATGACCATTGGTGGTGTCTTTCAACCCAATCCATTCTATGGTTACAAAAATCCAAGAATAAGAATGGAAGCCTTCGTTACCAAAGTTGATTATACACCTTAGTGTAGTATCAGGAAATCCATAAAATAAGTTTGGTGAAAAGAATGAAAATGTAATAACTGAAGAGAAAAGGTTTTCTAAAAAGAATATTTAAAAATATTTTCATACGGTAAATAGGAAATAAAATAATATTGAAATAAAGAGTTAAAAAAATATAGAAAATTGATGAAACTGATGAATTTAAAAAACTGGAGTTAGCAGTTCTTATGTACCCAGAGGAAAAAAGTATGTAAGATTTTTGTTTTGCTTCTTGTAATATTTCTTCTTTATCATAGTAAATAAATATTTCAAGGTCCATGTGAATGAAAAAACCAAGATAGCTATTTGGGTGTCCACTGTAAACTGAATGATATTAATGACTATATTTGTGAAGGAGGAGATGAAAATGCATCCTTTCACAGGCATTCCTTGTAAATTAAAATTAATTTATTAATGTAAGTTACTATAAGCTCCTTCTAATAAATTAAAATGAGTCTTTCTTGCACTTCCCTTTAAAATAGTTTTATAAAAAAGAACATTAAATAAAAAAAAAACTTAATCTTGTCAGCTCTAGTGAAATACCCCTAATAACACCCTGCTTTGCATTTCAAATCCTATGTGCTTATTAAAATGCATATCAAGGATCCAATCAGAATATGATGGCAATCAAACTGCAGTATTCAATGAAGAGATTTCCAGGCTGACTTCATTAGTAAACTTCATGAATTTTATGTTCTTACTGGTCTGCTGTTTGTTTGTACCACTGTACAAGGCTCAATTGTGAAGACTTGAGACAGTCTAAAAAGAGCATAAGACTAATTAAAAGGTTCAATTTGATTTGTGTAAGCCTTTTATTTTTCTTTTAAACATTGCCTTTCCTTCTAACTTACAAATGAGCTTTTGGAGAGAAGTTTAGAAATGAGAAGTTTGATGCTGTATTTTTTCTTATACATGGGGCTATAGTTTCCATAGACTTTTGAAACATGCTGTGGCTATATTGTGTACTGGTTTTACCTAGTCAATACCAGCTTATTTAGCTAAGTGCTAGGTAAATATAGCAGCAAAAGTGTATTTTACTCAACTAATTTACATACTTTATCAGATCCAGCTTTCTGGTTTCACAAAAATTCAACTGTCAAGTTGGTTTTGTTTTTTAAAATTCTAAATCAAGCAGTAACAAAAAAGAACATTCTGAAAGTATATTTTAAAAATGCTCAGATAATTAAAACTTAAATATATTATTGTGGATTAAATATAGTCCTCCACTAACCTTCAGTTGATTCTTTTTGTTGCTTTTCACAAAACTGGAAATAAAGTGCAAATAAAGAAAGTGAAAAAAAAAACAGTCGAGAGACAACTGAAAAAAATAAACTCAGGAATAATTCTATCAAAACTCAGACATTATAGGACCAAGGCAAACTAAATCTGCACTGAAATCCTAGGATGCCATTCTCAGAATTATCCCCTGACCTTCAGCGTACTATCAGCAGTTGTTGACAGTGCACATCCAGTCAATGAGCAGTGACCAGTGCTACCCCCTAAGCATCAGTACTGGGCCCAGTTCTATTCAACCCCTTTATTGATGGAGTCTACTGTTAGTAAATTCAGGGGTAATACCAATCTGGGGGCACTGTTGATCTCCTGGAGGGTAGGAAGACACTTCAGAGAGACCTGGACAGGCTGGTTGCTGGTTTGAGGCCAATGGGATGAGGTTTAAGAAGACAAATGCAAGGTCCTGCACTTTGGCCACAATAACCCTGTGCAGGACAACAGACTGGGGGATGAGTGGCTGGAGAGCAGAGAGGGACCTGGGTGTCCTGGGTGACAACTGGTTGGATATGAGCCAGCAGTGTGTCCAGGTGGCATGGAAGGCCAATGGCATCAGCATCTTGGCTTGTATCAGGTGTGGCCTGCAGGACTATGGATGTAATTTTGCCCTGTACTGGCACTGGTGAGGCTTCATCTTGAGCACTGTATGCAGCTCTGGGCCCCTAATGCAAGAGATATATTGAGGTGCTGGAGTGGCTCCAGAGGAGAGCAACGTGACTGGAGAAGGCTGATGAGGAGAGGGTGAGAGAGCTAGGGGTGTTCAGCTTGGAGAAGAAGAGACTCAGGGGGAACCTTATCACACTCTACAACTACCTGAATGGAAGTTGTAATAAGGTGTGGGTCAGGTTCTTCTCCCAGGCAGCTTGTGACTAGACCAAGAGGACATGGCCTGAAGCTGTGCCAGGGGATGCTTAGGTTGGATGTTAGGAAGCACTTCCTAATTAGACACTGGAATGGACTGCCCAGGGAGGTGGTGGAGTTGCTGTCCCTGGAGGTGCTTAAGGAAAGCTTGGATGTGGCACTTTGTGCCATGGTCTGGTCGATATGGCGGTGTTAGGTTGTAGGCTGGACTTGATGATCTCAGAGGTCTATTCCAGCCTTAAAAATTCTGTGATACTCTGATTGTCAGCATAAGTAAAGTAGGAGAAAAATGGTACTCTGTCATTCACATTTTGTGTCATTACTATCTATTGAAATATCAGTGGCTCAACATGAAAATAGAGAGACTTCGAAACAAATGTTTGTTGTCTATATAACTGAACTCGTTTCTGCTGTGATTCTGTGAAATCATAAACCACTAAGATGCATCACAATTGTTAGCTGAGAAAAAAAAAATGCAGCATTGTTCTTTCAAAGTTTGGCAAGGGACAAAAATGTTGTGTATTGAGTAGAATTGTTTTCAATTAGTTGGTTTTTTTTTTTTTTAACTGCCTCAAATCTGCTGCTCATGGAGGGATATGCCAGTAGGTTAATATTCACCAGGAATCAAAACCAGACAAAGATTCAAATCACATAAACATTTATTCATTCCTGTTGACTTAAAACTGTTAATCCATGTCATATTTTATCATGACATACATGAGAGAGACAAAGTAGAAAATCGTGAAATGCATTTTAAAGTAATATGTCATATCCAGCAACAAATGTAAGGAGACATTTGGCTTTGATTGGGGATAGAAACACTGCCTCTGAGTTTTCTTATGTAAGATATGCCTTACTCTCAACATTTGAATTGCATTGAAAGTCATATGACTTACTGCTAGTGTATATTACACTTCAACTTATTCTGTATGTTTCACCATGTTAAGTGGTATTAACTTTATAATATAATACAATTTACTTAGAGCAGTAATTGACACCTATACCACATAAATGGGCTTTGTTAGAATGATGTTTTCTAAGGAATAGGCGAATGTTAGGTAACTGATTTACTTTGAGTCCCAGGCTGAATTATAAATCTCATTGCACGTTTATGGTCTGGTATATTTGTTCTTTTAGAAACACTAGTTATGTCTCCAAATCAGAAATCAAAATTTTCTAAGCCTTTAATTTCTATTCAGAAAAGGTCATAAGAATATACTTCCAGGATATACTTATCTCTCATTTGCTTCACTGTTGGTTGAGTGCTTGCCTGCCTGCTGACCAGATGACCTCTGTGAAATATTGTGCTAGTACTAGAGGGGTACAGGTGACTGCTATATAAGATAACTGGCACATTATGGTGTCTTAAAGATCGATTTCTATCGCTTGTGATAGGCTGAGGCCATATAGATCCTTGGGATTATCACTAATATATGTGATTCTGCAGAAATGAAGCCAGTGTTTATGATGATTAGATCATCAGTGTTGTACCTGAACAAAGTCTACAAGAAGAATGGAGAGACTATTTAAAAAGATCTGTAGTGCTAGGATGAGGGGCGGTGGCTTCAAATTCCAGAGGAGTGGATTTAGATTGGATGTTAGGAACAAATTCTTTACCGTGAGAGTAGGGGGACACTCAAACAAGTTTTCCAAGGAGGTAATTGAGGCCCCATCCCTGGAGATACTCAAGGTGAGGCTCAACAGGGCTCTGAGCAACCTGATCTAGTTGAGGATGTCCCTGATGACTGCAGAGAGCATTGGACTAATGATTTTGGAGATCCCTTCCAAGCCAGAGCAGTCTATGACCTTACGTTTCTATGATTCTATGTGTCATTCCACTTTCCATGTCCTGTGAAAGTAGGTAACTATTTTAAAGGATATCTTTTTGGCTGCAGAGCAGCCCTGAGGAAATGGACCTGGGGGTCTTGCTTGATGAAAAGCCTAGTATGAGCCAGCAGTGTGCACATGCAGCCCAGACAGCCAACCATGTCCTGGGCTGCATCAAGAGAAGTGTGGCAGCAGGGCAAGGGAGGGGATTCTCCCCCTTTAGTCTGCTCTCATCAGACCCCACCTGGAGTACTGTGTGCAGTTCTGGAGCCCCCAACACAAAATGGACATGGAACTGCTGGAGAGAGTCCAGAGGAGGGCCACAAAGATGATCAGAGGTCTGGAGCACCTCTTCTGCAAGGACAGGCTATGAGAGTTGGGGCTCTTCATCCTGAAGAAGAGAAGGCTTTGAGGAGACCTGTGGTGGTTTAGCAGTTACCTGCCCCCCCACCTTTTGAAATAACCCAGACTAAGACTCAGCTGGCTGGAGGCTGATCAATGAAGCTTTATATTTACAGCTATGCACAATATACAAGCAAATATTTACAATGTAGAACAGATATTTAGAGATATATACAGTGAAAAGGTAATACAGAAATACCACACCCATCCTAGAGATCAAAATCGCCAAGAGGGGTACCCAACGACCCCACCACCTTTCCCCACTTCCCCAATCTTATCTCACCATCTGTTGATGAAGCAGATAGGTGGAGGTAGATTGGCCAAGGGGATTAGCAGCAGGAAAGAAGTTAATAGAATTATTGAGAATTAGCCACCAAGGCAGAGACAAAGGAACATGCAAGAGAGCAGCCGCAGCCAGAGAGGTCTGAAACCATCTCTGACTTATCTATATTTGGGTTACACTCTTAAAACATTTTTTTTTCTTTCTCAGTAAAGCTGTGAGTGAAGTGACATAATGTATTTTCATTTCTCAGCCAATAGTCTAATTTCTCACTCAAATTCTCCAATTAGTTCAAACCAGCACAAGACCTTATAGTAGCCTTCCAGTATTTGAATGGGGACTAGAGGAAGGCCGGGGAGGGACTAATTGCAAGGTCTTTTAATGACACGACAATGGGTAATGGGTTTAAACATGAAGAGAGGAGATTTAAACGGGATGTTAGGAAGAAGTTCTTTACAGTGAGGATGGTGAGATACCGGAACAGGTTGCCTAGGGAGGTTGTGGCTGCTCCCTCCCTGGAGGTGTTCAAGGTTAGGTTGGATGAGGCCTTGAGTGACCTGTTCTAGTGGAATGTGTCCCTGCCTATGGCGAGGGTTTGAACTGGATGATCTTTGAGGTCCTTTCCAACCTAAACCATTCTATGATTCTATGATTCAATGATCTTTGGAGTGCATTCAGTCTCATCATTCTACACTGAAGAAAAGTTTTGTTTTTTTTCTTGAAAAGAGATTAATTGTTTAGAAAACAGGTCTTGCAAATCTTTACTTTTAAAAAATTGCCAAATATTTTTTTGTCATAAATATTCCAGATACTGTTCTTTCAGCTGACTTAAAGAAAAGGTGAAACTTAACAGATGATAGCTAGCTTTAATGTCTAAATATTTGTTATAAATGCAGACTTGCTGTTCAGTTCTGTCTGGTCCTGTTCTGGCTCTTCTCTGGGAGTGTTGCTCTTATTGTTTCAATCTGTGATGGAAAAAAAAAAACAACCTCTCCTAATTTCAATAACCACCTGAGAACTGAATCCTTCTGTGGGTAATGATGCACCTTGTCTCCAAAACTGCTGCCCAGTCTTTTGTATTTAAAATTGGCTTTGGCTGAAGGTTATTAAGACTGTTTCCAGAAAAAGAATTGCCTTCAAGCAACATCTACCAAATGTTGAGCACTTGTTCTATACATAATTAGTAGAAGGGAAGTGGAAAAAAAAAAGTGGCATTTTTCTCTGCATGTGGATTTCTTACTGACATTCTGATTCCTAATACTAGGGTCTTTTGGTAGCTCTTTCTTCCGATACCCTACAGTTATTCATTAGCTGATGTGCCAATGTCTGTCACAATTTCTCCTGTGGGACAACAGTGTCTTAATATTTTAGCAACAGCACAGTGAAGTAATTATCTGTAAATAACTTAGCATGTATTTTATCTGCGTGGAAGCTATTCATTAAGTCAAAGCAAAAAACTCCCAGCAGTTCCTATCAAAGTTTGAGCCTTCTGAAATATGTTTTTTATCATCTTTGCCTTCTCAGAATCATTTGTTAGGTATTTGGAACATCAAAACTGTTTTACGATGCTGGGGTCAAATTCAGACATTATGTGAGTGAGTATATCCTGAGAAATTTGTGATGTTGTACCTATATACACCGTAACTAAATGTTATGGGTCTTGTTAATATTTATTTCCTGTATTTAGGAAGAACATATGCAGCTATTAATTACACTTTTATGAAGATAAGACTATTAATTATGCTGGTTATATATTTTCTCTCCTCTGATTGAGCAATTGTTAAAAAACTAATTTTCAGCAGCCTCGTCAGTTTCTTGTTCTTTTTCTTCCTTAGCACTTTACTGTGAGAGTTCCTTGTAATGAAAATGAGAAAAAGAATTAAAATACTTTTCACCACATGGGCCTTCAGAAGGAGAAGGGTTTAGTTCAGCTGACACTGATTTACTTTCATGGGGTTCAAAAGAGTAAGATCGGATTTGTGCTGAGCATTAGTGCCAGCTTATTCACACCTTTGCTGTGTTTACCATCTGCTTGTGTCTTACCTAGCTTCTAAAATATTTTGCTAAAAAAATGAGTGAGTATAGGTGAATAGTCCAAATCAATGGAATGGTATTGTTGCTGTTTGGGAAGATTGGCATGCATGTAGTCAGAATCAAGAATAATAAAATCGTTGAATAGTTTGGGTTGGAAGTGACCTCCAAAGGTCATCTAATCCAACTCCATCTGCAGTCAGGAGGGACATCCTCAACTAGATCAGGTTGCCCAGAGCCCTACTGAACCTCACTTTTAATATCTCCAGGGATGGGGCCTCAACTACCTCCCTGGACAACTTGTTTGAGTGTTCCCCTATTCTCATAGGAAAGAAATTGTTCCTAACATCCAATCCAAATCTGCTCTTCTCTGATTTGCAGCCATTACTCTTTGTCCTGTCACTACAGGCCTTTGTAAAGAGTCTCTCTCCATCCCTCTTGTAGGCCACTTCAGGTACGGGAAGGCCACTGTTAGGTCTGCCCTGAGCCTTCTCTTCACCGGGCTGAACAACTCTCTCTTCTCAGTCTGTCTTTATATCAGAGGTGCTCCAGTCCCCTAGATGTTATCATGGCCCTCTTCTGGACCTGCTCCATCAGATCCATGTCCTTCCTGTGTTGAGGGCTCCAGATCTGTAGGCAGTAGTCCAGGTGAGGTCTCACCAGAGCAAAGTGGCAGAATCACCTCTCTGGATCTGCTGGCAATGCAGCTTTTGATGCAGTCTGGGATGTGATTTGCATTTTGTGCTGCAAGCTCACACTGTCTGCTCATGCAGCTTCCCATCCATCAGCACCTCCGAGTCCTTTTCGGCAGGGCTTCTTTCTGTCACCTCATCCCCCAGTATGTATTGATAGATTGATAGTGAGGATTGTTCTGGCCCAGTTCTAGGACCAAGGTTGCAAAAACCCTTTGAAGAGAGGCCTTCTTATATGTAAATATTTTACATTTCTCTGGGCTATATATAAATGACATCTTTGATTCATGTTTGACAAGGTTTGACATAAGAAGCTTCCAATATGTATTATTTTTAGCTAGAAGAGGAGCTGACTTCAGCTGTCTTGGGTGGGACCACAAATTTCACTTAAGCTTGTGAAAGACTGTATCTTTACTTGGGTATGTGTGTATATGGGACAATTTATGCATAATCTTACTTTGCATTGCAACCTTGAAGGTCTCCCTGTGATTTTCAAGTCAGAATAATGTGAAAAATAGTCTCTGCAGTCCTCAGAGCAAAAATCTGTGTGCATGCACATGTCTGTAACAAGGTGACTCATTACCTAGAGCTGACATAAGCCACGAAAATATATGCTTGAGAGGGATATACTTGACACAGTATAAGTTCTATCTACCTTTGCCTGGAGAGAGATGATAAAAGAGATATCAGCATGTTTAAATGTATGAATTCTACTCACATTGTATGAGGTAGGAACAATAAACATCAAAATACTTGTATTTTCCATTTGTGCGCTGTCAAAAGCACAAAGTATTTGAAATCAAGGTTTTTTTCTGCATGTGACCACTGTAACTAATTATTCAATGTGCTTTTTCTGCTTTGCTATTGTTGGTATGAAGAGGGAAAAAAAGAAATTGATGAGCTTTCAGCACTTAAATGGAAGATATATTGAACTGTCTAAAATGTATTAAGCGTAACATTTTTTTCTGAGAGTAAAACATTGAAAGAAAGAGGGCGAAACCCTGAGCTTTTTAACGGAATGTAATATTAGAGTGGAGCCCCACTAATTAGAACCCATCTGACTGTCAAGTGTCATCTCCTAAGGAACTGGCGGGGCAGAGGCAGTAAGGATTCACAGAAATATGAATGTGGTACTGCAGACCACGGTGGAAATTTGAAGCCATAGCTTTTGTGCAGGGTATTTTTCAGACATGTTTGAATAATGTTTGTGAATAATAGATGAAATAATTTTTTTCCCAGTGAATCATCAAATGTATTATTAACCAACACGTATTATTCAATGCACTTTAAAAAAGTTCAAATCATTTTATGTAAATACATTAATTTAGATTTTTCCCCCCCATTTGTCTGTGGTTTATGTAAATCCATTAATCTATATTTCCGCCCTCTTCTGCTAAGACAGCTCCTACTAAATTTTGTTTTACCAAAGAAAGGCTTCATTTCAAATTGTTCTTATTATGCTGTTATTATGCATTCCTAATATCCACATGGGAAATCACTATAGTGTAGTTAGTGTGATGTAAATTCACACCTGACTTTAAGTTACAGCAATGTGACTGAGGCAAAAGCCCAGCAAGTACATGTTTTTTTAATACCACTTTTAAATTTAAACCATAGATATTCTTTCTGGTTCCTTTGGCTGCTCAGAATTGCTGTTTTTTCTCAGATCTTTGCTTTAGTTTAAATACCAAATTAGGTATGATTGGAATGGAAAGCTGACTATGGAGTTAGCTAGCTGGATATATATTTTTTTCTTAGTTTTTATTGTATTAACTCACAGTAGAAGTAGCAGTTAATCTCCAATAAAAAATTATTATGGTACTGAAGCATTCAGCTTTTAAAAAATACACAATTTGAACTCTGTTTTACAGATGAAGAGGTTGTGATTTGTCATGTGATGCATGTAGATTTAGTAAGGAGTTTTGACTACTGTTTTTATACTTCAGGCAGCATCTCCTCCTGTCTATTAAGATATATATGTTTATGAGGCTTTGATACTAGAGGACATGATTTCCTCATGGTGGGTATATTGACAAGTGGGGTGGGCCCTGATAGCTGATATGGACCCAGTAATTTAGTCTAATTGGTGTTTTGGGCCATTTTTAGTTTCCCCATTGCTGGCTGCATTGTTAGATGAGAATGAGTAAATCTTGTTTCCAGAGCTCAGCTGAAAGAAATAGGCTGTAGTTGGAAGCACACTCTGTAAGAAATAGTGTCTTACTAAACTATGGAATTGTGAAACTCTAATGGTTTCTGTATTTTGTAGGGTTTGAATGACTGGTAGGGCCATGCCATCACACAGCTATTTGTGATTATGTTGTGCTTTTAAAAATATATATGGCCGAATAAAAGCAATTTCACCAATCCATAAACTGCAGAAGTGATGAAGTCAAGTTACAATCAACAGATTTTGAAGGTTCTTAATTGTCTTTCATTGCAACATAAACAGTGTGTCCAGCAGGAGCAGGGAAGAGATTGTGCCCATGTACTCAGCCTTGTTGAGGAAACAGCTTGAGTCCTGTGTTCAGTTCAGAGTGCCATAGTATAGGAAAGATGAGGTCCAGGAGTGTGTCTAGATAAGAGCAACGAGGCTGATGAGAGGTTTGGAGGGCATGGCATATGAGGAACAGCTGAGGGAACTGGGACTGTGTAGTCTGGAGAAGAGAAGGATAAGAGGAGATCTTATTATTTCCTACAACTACTTGAAAGGAGGTTGGTGTGAGTGTGGTGTTGATCTCTTCTCCCAGGCAACTAACAATAGGATGAGAGGAAATGAGTTTAACTTGTGCCAGGGGAGGTTTAGACTGGACAATAGAAAAAATGTTTTAACTGAGATAGAATCATAGAATAGTTTAGGTTGGAAGAGACCTTAAAGATCATCCAGTTCAAACCCCCTGCCATAGGCAGGTACCCCTCCCACTAGATCAGGTCACTCAAGACCTCATCCAGCCTGGCCTTGAACACATCCAGGAAGGGAGCAGACACAACCTCCCTGGGCAACCCGTTCCAGTGCCTCACCACCCTCACTGTGAAGAATTTCTTCCTAACATCCTGTTTAAATCTCCCCTCCACCAATTTGAACCCATTCCCCCTCGTCCTGTCATTCCAAGACCTTGTGAACAGTCCCTCCCCAGCCCTCCTGTAGGCCCCCCTCAGATACTGGTAGGCTGCTATAAGGTCTTCTCGAAGCCTTCTCTTCTCCAGGCTGAAAAGCCCCAACTCTCTTAGCCTGTCCTCATAGCAGAGGTGCTCCAGCCCTCTGATCATCTTTGTGTCCCTCCTCTGGACTCGCTCCAACAGTTCCATGTCCTTCTTGTGCTGGGGTCTCCAGAACTGCACACAGTACTCCACGTGGGGTCTGACGAGAGCAGAGTAAAGGGGGAGAATCCCCTCCCTTGCCCTGCTGGTAATGCTTCTCTTAATGCAGCCCAGGACACGGTTGGCTGTCTGAGCTGCATGTGCACACTGTTGGCTCATCTTGAGCTTCTCATCCACCCAGACCCCCAGGTCCTTTTCCTCAGAGCTGCTCTCCAGCCACTCTCCATCCAGTCTGTATTTGTGCTTGGGATTGCAGCGACCCAGGTGCAGATAGTGGTGAGGCACTGGAACAGGCTGTCCAGGGAGGTGGTGGAGTTGTGATCCCTGAAGGTGTTCAAGAAGCTGTAGATGTGGTGTATCAGGATATGGTTTAGTGATCATAGTAGCTGAGTCACAGTTGGACTCAATGATCTTAAAGGTGTTTTCCAGCCGTAGTCATTCTATGATTCTATGATTTCTGGCCTTTCTCTCCCTACTCTCACTATGGGAGTGGGAACATCCTAGAATAATGTGCCTTTAAAAATTTTATTTATCTATCTATATCTATCATCTATCTATCTATCTATCAATCAATCATCTATCTATTTATTTAAAATGTTGCTATAGATACTAAAGCTGTAGAATGAAACCAACTTAAATAATAAAAAAAAAGCAGTGAGAAAAAACCTGGGCCATGAGTATCTGTCTGCTTTGCTACACACAGGAAACAGAAGTCTGTAGTGTGCATGCCATTCCATGAACACTATTGCAGTAACTCTACTCAGCATATTCTGGATTCATGGGAGTGTTCTAGAACACTGTTCTATCTGTTCAGAAGGCAAGAGTAGTGCATTAATAAGATTACTGCAGTGAAGTCTGAGCAGAGCTTCCAGTAGAAAAAATACAGTCAATTTACAGCCTCAGTCACTACCCTTGGTTCATACTTATCTGTTCATAACTTCTCCATGTCTGCTGCCTAATCCAGGGCCAACTGAAGTCAATATAAAGTTGCCATGGACATTAATAACACAAGGATTTCCTTTATATTGAAAAGATTATATTTAATACAGAAAAAGGCAATAGAGAAAGGCAGTTTCAATTAGAAAAATAAACTGGGTCAATGAACCTTTGAAAATCCCATTCTGAGCAAACAGTAACTGAAAAAAAAAAAAAACCTGTCTTATATAAATTACATTTATTGTGAATAAAATGTGTTCTCAAAATCTGATTGAAACAAGAAAAGTCAGAGAAATATAACACAAAGATGATCATAAGTAGCTATGTCTATACAGGTACAAGTAAAAAGTATAGACTCACTTTTTTTTGGTTTTTGATTTCCTTTACTTTCTAAAGATAGCAGTGCAGCTTCTGAGTATTTTAAATAAACTGATGTCACTAAAGCTATGAAACAAACAAACAAAAAACCCTCAATAAAATAACTGAAAATTAAACTCTTGGGAACATGATCTAGTGGTAAAATAGTACAGCAGAGGTGTCAGTCAAAGTAAGCAACTTTATTAAAAGGGTAATAGCAAAGTTCCCTGGTGAAAAGTATAGATAGATAATATGATAAAGATCTATGTGACTGTATCAGATCACTTTTAGGACTTGGAAGAACAAAAAGAAATTACAGAAGAGTGGAAAAGCCTTGAATGTAAGGTAACAGAACAAGAATGGACCAATCAGGCAGGAGAAGCTCCAAGAAATAGATTCAAGCAATAAAAACTAATAAAAAGTTTTATGATTAAATTTACAGAATAAAATCATTACTGATCAGGAAATAGAAAAAATAGTGGATGACACAGTGAATACAGATGTGTGAAGTTCTTTTTCTTAGCTATCTGTAAATAAATCCATGGTGTTTGATTCTGAACGGACAAGTGGGAAAACCTTTTCATATTTGGTGCTGTGTCACAAGACAAAAACATGACAGCAGATGATCTGCCAAAATTTCTACCAGCAGTAGTTTTCATTCAACATTTTGGTTTATTATTCCCTTTGACTGTAACACAAAAGTCCTCTTAGATAGCATCTCATAAATTGCTCAGTCATTTGTCTCTGTGGAAGACCCAGACAACTAAGTCATAATTAACCTCTTGTTCCTCAGATCCTATGCTTACCCACCTATAAACCAAGTGATTTACTTGACCTACTCTAGTTCTTAGGTATCACCAGTTCTGGAATCCATATGAAAAAACTCTTGTGGTTCCAAAATTTCACAGAATCACAGAATGTTAGGGGATGGAAGGGACCTCCTGAGAACATTGAGTCCAACACCCCTCCCAAAATAGAATCAGCTAGACCACAACACACAGGAATGTGTCCAGGAGGGTTTTGAGACTTCTATGGAACATTGATGAGAGGAAGGTTTCAACTTGCATTTTATCTTTGAGTTACCAACATTTTATTTAACCTACTCTTTTTCTACTATATTTCCTATACTAAAAGTGCCATTTAAAACTTGTTGCTGACACCCAATGTAAATCTACTCTTCTCTAGCTTGAAATTATTATGCCTCATCCTATCACCACAGGCCTTTGTAAGCAGTCTCTTTCCAGCCTTCTTGCAGGCCCCTTCAGGTACTGGAAGGTCTCCCTGGAACCTCCTTCCCAGAGGCTGAACAATCCTAGCTTCCTCATCCTGTCACTGTAACATTGTTGCTCCAGCCCCTGATCATTTTTGTGGCACTTCTCTGGACCCACTCCACCAGGTCCATGTCCTTCCTCTATTGAGGGCTCCAGAGCTGGACACAGTACTCCAGGTGAGGTCTTGCCAGATCAGACTGAGGCGGCAACGCAGGATGTGTCAATGCAGTTTCTCTTTTACTGGAGTTATGTGTAGATCTTGTGACCAAATTTCAGAAAGAAACCTGCCTTCTGGTGGGTTCATTCTGGGCACTGTACAGACATCAGTTTTTAATTGGTGATAATGAACACAATACACTGAGATATTTCTAACTGATGGATAAAGGATTAAAAAGTATTTTCCATATCTGAAATATTTTCTGGTATTGTCATGTTAAGTGAAAATGATAAACTTCCCCCCCATATAAATTCATTTGTTTTTGCGTATGCCACACTCATTGATGTGGTATCTGCGTGCATAAACAAATCAACGTCTGTTTTAATTATTTAATCCATTTCCAACTGTCTCATGTTTTATTTAACGTTAATATATGTGTGTACTAATATTTCCCCACTCCATTTGTATTCTTTTACATCTGTGTTTGGTTTTATGTTTGGTAAATGTTTTATATGCATGTTTTTATCTCACCTTTGATGTTAAATTGGGTGGGAGTTAATACAAGTATGTTTTTACAGTGGCTGAAATTCAGTCTGTAGGGAAAATATATTCAATACAATCTTTCACTGAAAACAAACCCCACTAATTAAATATGGAATTGCCATTATTTCTCTTTTCTACTGTTATACTTCAGAGCAAAACTGAGTGTCTAGTTTCACCTGCTTCTGCCTCTGGTGTATAATCAAAGTCAGTCACATTATGTACAGAATGTAATATAATATTAGGACTAAAATACTACATACTTACATAGTACAGGTAAAAGGATCACTATTGCTTCTGCAGTTTAGCTGCCTTTAATCCCACAAAACCAGTCTGGTAATCATAAGTTATTTAAGGACTTCTTTTAGGACATTTGACTGACAAGCAGATAAAGTCTGTCAATGATTACAGTGAAAACCACTGGAAGGCTGTCAGATCAAATATCCAATAAAAGAGCTATTCTACCTGTATACCTACACTGGACTGATTTTTTAGTGTATGCATAGACAGAATTGAAAGCTTAAGGTAGCTCAGCCTCTGGAAATTACTTTTCTGCTCATTACAAGCTGTCTGAGTTTAAGTTGATTTGACCTCAAAGGAAGATTAGAGATGTTTATGGTAATTTCTTTCCTGTGTGTGTCAAAGCTACCATAAAGCACTTTACCCACACAATACAAAGAGTCTGAAAAAAAACTATTGTGAGCCAGATTAAATTTAGTGTATAGAGGACTTAATGAATTATCGTGTTAAACTTGAGCTGTTTCTATTCTGTATTTTTACCTTTTAAATTTTATTTTTAGATTCAGCATATTAAATTCTCAGGGGGTCACCCTGGCAGCCTCAGTTCTGTGGCCTGGATTTAGTTGAATCAATCCTAATTGAAATTCTGCACAGGTCTGGTATTCTGTGGAGATTGCAGATGAATGACAGTGCAGTGGCAGGAAAGATAAATATGCTGGCAAATGAGATCCAGGCTCTCCACAGAGGATGGAATAAATTACTTTACCAATACAGTGGGGGTAATATGCTGGAGAAAGAAAGTGAAATCGAAGCTAGTTTAATACAAGGTTTGTTAAAGAAAAAATAAAAAGAAAGAAGAAACCAACAACACAGTTAAAACTTACTTAAAATACAGATTTGTGGCATGTACTGAATTTAGGCCACTTTTTCATTTCTTCTGTATTGTGAGCAATGATCACTGCATACACTTTAATTTCATTTATGCAGACAGCAGCTTGCACAATTTGAATTCATGCAGCATTCTGTGTGTAACTCAAGGCCCAGTAGTAACGGTGGTATAGCATATTGATTAGTAATTTGATAAATATATAAAATGGCACACTGAGTCTAAGGTGCTTCATGCAAAATGTATTTAAATGACCTTGGATAATTAGTGTGAATAGCTTTGAGGCACTGCTGCCTGAACAAAAGGCATTTTTTTGAGCCCAGAGACTGAGGAGGTTTCATGACTGGGTGAGCAAAGCTTAAACCAAGGAAAAAGAGCAAACACTAATTTTCACAGAAATTAAGGTGAATTAGATGACCTGATAGAATGCCTTTCAATTTTCTTTCAGGTGCTGTCCTGATCCTCTCAGCATATTTTCTGTTACTTCTTCCAGGCTAACTGCTAAATTCCTTAATTACCAGGATTTCAGTGTTTTTCATGAGAAGAATATATTGGAGTCTAATGGATCAGAAAGTATTTTCTAATATACATCCAGCAGTATCTTTTTCTTAATGTCAGCCATTACCTTTTTAGGTAATTATGGTCTGTTGTGCCTCTTGAAATAATTCCTTTCCTTTCTCTGTGCTCATATCCATCTACAATATGTAGCTATGGTATTTTGCCTCCTTTGTAATTACTTAACAAAGCTATATGAATTTAGTTCATTTGTTATCCTCTCAAAAGTTAGTTCCTTCCATTACCTAATAGTAATATTTCCTTCTGTCTTTTCTTTTTGTGCATGTTAGTAATGTGTCATGGTGCTCCAAACAGGAGTACTACTGCAGGCTGAGGTAAACCTTGCCACCTAGAAACTCTAATATCCATAGGCAATTTTCACTCACGGTTTCTGATCTGGTGTTTCATTCCACACCTGAACTTGCTTTCCCATGTCACACTCCAAATGTCCTTTCATCACTGCTGTTTTCTACCCAGTGAAATTGTTTTCCATCCTTAATTTCACAGGAAGTGCCAGCTCATGCATCTCTGGGTTTAATCTTGCTTTATTTTCAGTCTGTGTAAAAAAAGGGTGTTCAGAAATAATTCAACATAGACCTAAGTGAGCATGACTCAGTGAAATCACTGGAGGTTGCCTTGCTATTAAGAGAAGTGCATCTTACCTGGGAAGGAGAAGTAAGGAAGCAAGAATAACTCTGCTTCGAACAAAAAGACTCTTGTGAAGGAAATAAAATCTGCCTGATGTTTGGCTAGCAAAAATGTAAAACTTTCTGTTCTCCTAAATCACATGTTCTTTGTTATACATCACTGTGGCATATATGGTATCTAGGTTGGGTGACAAGGAAGAACTTTAAGAGGTGCAAAATGTTTCCAGCACAACTAGATCAAAAATAATTAATTTTTAATTCTGATGTTGGCTAAACTGTGCTACTTTTACTGATTAATACTAGTTATCCTATTTAAGAAGACCTTGTGACCTGAGCTGCCTTGTGGTTTTAGTTCTTATGCAATATTGTTCTTTTTTTTGCTCTTGCATTTATGTGGTACATGGCTGAAATTGGTACACCCTGTATTTCGAAATATTTTCTTCAGAACTTATGAACTTCTAAAATGAATTAGTAGAATATTTCACTGGGTGACATAACTATTGGAGTATCTTGTACCAATAAGAAAGCAAAATATTTTTCAATTGTAGTAATGCTTTTTGATAAATTGTTTTTAATGGAAATAATCCATGCACAACGAACCAGATATTTTGAAGTGAAATCCTGCAATATTAGAACAACAGCTCATCTTACTGACTTTCTGTCTTGTTTTCTTTTTTCTTTTTTAACAAAGTCTAATGCATATTTTGACAGTGTTACTGTAGAATATAAAGGACAACTGGTATAACGCTAAATAATTATTTTCCTTCTGATCATCTTAGCTTGTTGGCTGGAAGTGACACCATTGCTTTGTTATTATTCTCCTCTGGTTTTTGTTTCCTTTCATTTGCTCTCAGAAATTAAGTCCTCCAAATTACCACAATAACATGTCAGATCTGCTGTGTTACTTTTCTGTTTCTTATTCGTTCTCTGCTCATAGCTAGAAATATATTTTTTTTCTATCTCATATGAGATCATGGTTTTTGAGGAGGCTACTTCTTTAGTGGGTCAGAAACAGCGTAGACAGTTGAACCATCCTTAGTTTGTTGTTTTTCACTACATACGAAGTTGATAAGTATTACAAACACTTAGAAAGTCAAACTACCTTATCAATGATAATTCACAGGTAAGCATGTTTTTTTTCTGTTCTGTACTGGTTATATATGCATTTTGTGAATGCTGATAGTGGTCTGAGGTAACCTTAGGACGATAGAATTACACCAGTGCTGTATAGTTTTATTAAAAAAGAAATAAATCTCTAAATCACTTTCTACTAAAACAGCTATACTTGCACAAAATCTTGCTTTTGTGGTGTATGAACATTAGGAATATAAATTATTTTGGCTTTTAGTGGAGTTAAAACCATACAGTCGTTTAAAACAAACTTCCATAACTACATTACTTTCACTGTAAAAGAGGATCAAGAATGAAAGCATTAGTTGAGTTCACTCAGGTGGTGCATTTTAATTTTCTACAGCTGGCATACTTTGACCTCACCTTGATTTGCAAGGAGACTTTTTCCAGTACTACTTTGGAAAGATCTTCTTTTGATATCCAAGTTTGTTGACTGTCTTTTGCATGTTATTTAACATATGTTATTACTACCTCTTGCATAATGCAAACGCTTGATAAAGTATCTTTCCTGTTAGATGAATGGAACAATTCACAGAATCAGAAAATGTTAGAGGTTGGAAGGGACCTCCAATAATCGTTGAGGACAACCCACCCTGACAAAATCAGGATCACCTAGGGAAATCTGCACAGGAACGCATCCAGGTGGGTTTTGAAAATCTCCAGAGAAGGAGATTCCGCAACCCCCATGGGCAGCCTACTCCAGTCCTCATGTCGACGTGAAACCTTCTGTGTTCCAGTTTGTTCCTTGTCTTGTTACTGCACAGCACAGAAAAGAGATTGGCCCCATCCACTTGACACCCACCCCTCAGGTATTTATAGATGCTGATGATATCCCCTCTCAGCTTTCTATTCAGACTAAACAGCCCCAGATTTCTCAGTCTGTTTTCATAGGGAAGATTCTCAAGACCCCTAATCATCCTTCTGGCTCTCCATTGGACTCTCTCTATCAGATCACTGTCTCTCTCAAACTGGGGAGCCCAAAACTAGACAAAGTATTGCAGGTGTGGTCTCAGTAGCGTATAGCACAGGGGGAGAAGAACCTCCCCAGACCTGCTGGCCGCACTTTTCTTAATGCACCCCAGGATGCCATTGACCATCTTGGCCACAAGGGCACATTGCTGTCCCATGGAGAAGTTGCTGAAAGACCTCACACTTTGTATAGATATATTTATAATTAGTATTTGTTTTTATTTTTTCCTTAGTTTTTCTCTTTATTTCCTCTTTTATTCCTTTTAGATGTGACTTGCTCTTCAGCCAACTTAGTGAGCCAGTGAAGATTTCTCGTTACTGCTCCAAGCAGAGATGGCAAAGGGTTGGTTATGCAGAGTAGTTTCAATGAAAACAGTACAGGCCAGTTTTCATTTTTATTACTTGCTTTTTGTCGCCCTTCTCCCCTATCTCCCTCCTTTCCTCTCTATCTCCTATTTTCCCCTATCTTCCTCCTTTTCTTTCCATCTCCTTCCTTTCATCTCCATCTTTCTTTTCTCTCATCTTCCTCCCTTCCTCTCCATCTCCTTCCTTTCCCCCTACCTTCCTTTTTTCATATCCCTTCTTTTCCTCTCCATGTCCCTCATTACAGCACCACCTCCACTTTCCCACCACATCTGCTCCTTTCCCACCCCACACAGCATTTCTCCCTTTTTTCCCATAAACCCGGAGAACCTGAGCTCTCTTTGAGTCTCTTCCCACCCGAGGTGTGACAACTTTATCCATCCTGCCCACTCCCCTATTTAAGCCACTCCAGAAAAGGCAGAGGCCCCAGGCTTTACCAACTGGCCAGAGGGATCATCCTCCTGTCACCACTGGGACATTCACCACTGTGAATGGGAGTTGGATCAAAGGCTAGGGGGGCTGGTGCCACAACCCCCAAGTTAGGTGGGAGTAGGCTTGATGGTCACTCTAAAATCACCCATGGGTGCAGGCTGGGCCTCTTTATTTAAGATGAGCTCCTTTCTGTTAACTACTTCTTTCTGCTGACCTGAAGAAATTTTAAAAATGCCAGGAATGAATCTGTGAAATGTTGTGAGAAGCCTTGAATTAGCATGGAGGAAGCATCTGAGAATCCCTAACAAGGAAAATGGAATAAACCTCAAAACTTCTTGACACTCTTTTATGTCAGAGTGGTTAAAGCTCTGTCTTGTTTTGTAAGTAAGTTAAAACTTGCTTTATTCAGTGTGAGGTGAAATCCTGACTGTGTTAAGCCAGGTCAGGGCACCAGATCAGTATGATATGGTGCAGGGTTTTACTCTATTAAGCTGCCTGACAGCCAGAGATTTTTACAAATTGTTATCTCAAACCATTCTGCTCTGAATTGTACTAATTTTCCCATGGCCTAAGCAGTCTCATTTCACACTGTTGTGACTCAAGCTGCAATTCTTCAGGTGCTCTGTGGATTGGTTGGAAAATATATTGATTTGTTCCCAGGTGGATCAAGGTATAAAGCTACTGCACAGGTCATAGACAGACATAAAGACTCAGAGTTTTCAGCACTGGTATGCACCCCATGAAATTCAGAGATTTATGACTTAAAATTCTGAAGGAATCACAGCATCATTCTGTTTGGAAAAGACCCTCAGGATTGCCTAGTCTGACTGAGATCCCTACTCTGTAAGGTTCACCCTTAAACCATATTCCTAAGCACCACATCCAAATGACCTTTAAACATACGGCTGGAGAGCAGCTCTGAGGAAAAGGACCTGGGGGTCTGGGTGGATGAGAAGCTCAACATGAGCCTGCAGTGTGCACACGCGGCTCAGACAGCAACTGTGTCCTGGGCTGCATTAAGAGAGGCATTACCAGCAGGGCAAGGGAGGTGATTCTCCCCCTTTACTCTGCTCTCGTCAGACCCCACCAGGAGTACTGTGTGCAGTTCTGGAGCCCCCAGCACAAGAAGGACATGGAACTGTTGGAGAGAGTCCAGAGGAGGGCCAC
>VWZI01011442.1:261241-277092 GCA_013396835.1 Psilopogon haemacephalus
GTCTTCCAACCTAGACCATTCTATGATTCTATGATTCTATATCCAGAATTAGTGCGTCAACTACCTCTGGGCAGTCCATTCCACTGCCTTACCCCTCTTGCTGTGAAAATGTTTTCCTAATACCCACTCTAACCCTTCCCAGTCTGAACTTGAGGCCCTCCTGTTCTGTTTACCTGCAAGAAGAGCCCAGCATCATCCTCTTCACAATATTATTTCAGATAGCTGTGAGAGCGATGAGGTCTCCGCTCTGTCTCCTGTTTTTCAGTCTAACCATCCTCAGCTCCTTCAGTTGCTCCTCATAAAATTTGTTCTCCAGCCTTGTTGCCCTCCCTCATGCTTGCTCGAGCTTCTTGATATCCATCTTGTAATTAGGTGCCCAAAACTGATCATAATACTTGAGATGTGGCTTCATTGGAGTACAAGAAGACAATCACTTCTGTACTCCTGCTGGAGCACTTGATTATTCTTCCTGTATATCAAATTGCTTTTAACTTTAGAGTTTTCTCAGGACGTGCACCCCTCAGATATTTACAGATGTCGATAAGATACTCTCTCAGTCTTTTCGTCTCCGGGTCGCTGAGTCTCCCTTCACAGGAGAAATGTTCCAGTCCCACAATCATCCTCTTAAATCTGTGTTGGACTCTCCAGTGGATCCCTGTCTCTCTTGAACTGGGGTGCTCAAAACTGGACATGATAGTCCAGGTGTGGTCTCACCACGGCAGAGTGGTAAACCTTTCAGTGAATTCAGTGTCATTACACTTTAGTATTATGAAAACAAATTTTGCTGAGTGTTCACAGGTGGTGGTATCAGTTTTGTTGCCACAGATTTTAATTACTGTAAGTCTTTATGTTTTATCTTTCTTAATTTGTTCTGAAAAAAAGCTTTAAAGTCTCATCAAGAGTTCCTCTAGTAAGCTATTTGCTGTTAGTGAAACTGATAAATAAGTTCTCAAAATAAAATTTTAACAATTGAATTCTCATGATAAAGGATTAAAGAATAGAATCCTGCCTAGTCTGTGTTTTAGAATAAATTTCTATTCAACTCATCCTATTCATCTGAGTAGCTGCATTTCTTGCCATATTAAAATTTTCTGCAATTAAGAAGAGTTCCTAATCACTTCTCATCTGTCTCCTGTATCAGGAGAGACCTTATTGCTCTCTCCTACTACCAGAAAGGAGGTTGTAGCCAGGTGGGGTTGGTCCCTTCTCCCAGGCAACCAGTGACAGAATAAGAGGGGACAGTCTCAAAATACGACAGGGAAGGTTTAGGCTGGATGTTAGGAAGTTCTTCACAGAAAGAGTGATTTGCCATTGGAATGGGCTACCCAGGGAGGTAGTGGAATCACTGTCCCTGGATGTGCTTAAAAGGAGACTGGATGAGGCACTTAGTGCCCTGGTTTAGTTAATTAGATGGTGTTAGGTGTTAGGTTGGACTTGGTCTTGAAGGTGTTTTTCAACCTGGTTGATTCTGTGATCAGTTCTCTGTTGCAGTAGCCCCTCTTAATCTGCATATACATTTCCTGTGAGGTAGTAATTTCTATTTCTTTTGGGGAACTGAATGTAGAGATCTTCACCCAGCAGATGACTGGATTTGATTAGATGTGTAAAATATAGTGTTAAAGCACTGTTGACATAACACTGTTCTGAATTCTGATTCAACTTTCAATGTCTTTCTTGAGAAAAGGTTTTGTGTCCACTCTATGGACTACTACCCATTATTGATCTTCCATGTAGAAGGTGAGGAAATAATGACTAGTGGTCCCAGAAAAATAAAAAAAAGACTTCAGAGCCTTGGGACAAGTGATATAGGACATAGGGGCACAAATCATCTCATCATCTGTTACTGCAACCGATGGCAGAGACACTGGAATAAGCATCCAAATACAGTCTTTTAATACATAGCTTCGTGGATGGTGTCACCGTCATAAATTTGGTTTCTTTGATAGTGGAATGTCCTACACAGCACACAAATTTGGTGGCTTTCTATGATGAAGTCACAGCAGCAGTGGACAAGGAAAAGGCAACTGATGTAATCTACCTGGACCTGAGTAAGGCCTTTGACTCTGTCCCACATGACATCCTGGTCACCAAACTGGAAAAACATAGACTTGATGGGTGGACAACTCGCTGGATAAGGAATTGGCTGGATGGTCGCACGCAGAGAGTGGTGATCAACGGCACAATGTCCACCTGGAGACCAGTGACAAGTGGCATCCCTCAGGGGTCAGTGCTGGGACCAGTGCTGTTTAACATCTTTGTCAGCAATATGGACAGAGGAATCGAGTGCACCCTCAGCAAGTTTGCAGATGACACCAAGCTGTGTGGCACAATCGACTTGCTAGAGGGTAGGGATCCATCCAGAGGGACGTGGACAGACTGGAGAGGTGGGCCCAGGCCAACCTCATGAAATTCAACAAGGCCAGCTGTAAGGTCCTACACCTGGGTTGGTGCAATCCCAAGCACAAATCCAGGCTGGGTGACAAATGGCTGGAGAGCAGCCCTGAGGAAAAGGACCTGGGGGGTCTGGGTTGGTGAAAAGCTCAACATGAGCCTGCAGTGTGCATGTGCAGCCCAGACAGCAACTGTGTCCTGGGCTGTATTAAGAGCAGCATGGCCAGCAGCGCAAGGGAGGGGATTCTCCCCCTTTACTCTGCTCTCATCAGGCCCCACCTGGAGTACTGTGCACATTTCTGGAGCCCCCAGCACAAGAAGGACATGGAACTGTTGGAGATAGTCCAGAGGATGGCCATGAAGATGATCAGAGAGCTGGAGCACCTCTGCTATGAGAACAGGCTGAGAGAGTTGGGACTTTTCAGCCTGGAGGAGAAGGCTTTGAGGAGACCTTATAGTAGCCTTCCAGTACCTGAAGGTGGCCTGAGGCTGGGGAGGAACTATTTACAAGGTCTTGCAATGACAGGATGGGGGGTAATGAGTTTAAAGTGGCAGAAGGGAGATTTAAACGGGATATTAGGAGGACGTTCTTCACAGTGAGAGTGGTGAGACACTGTAACATGTTGCCCAGGGAGGTTGTGGCTGCTCCCTCCCTGGAGGTGTTCAAGGGTAGGCTGGATGGCGCCTTGAGTGACCTGATCTAGTGGGAGGTGTCTTTGCCTAAGGCGGGGGGTTGGAACTGGATGATCTTTGAGATCTCTTCCAACCTAAACCATTCTATGATTCTATAATTCTGTATCTTGTGTATATGATTCTGTATAATTCTGATTTTTAAACAGGAACAGTTACTGTGGAAAACCAAACCACAAGGAGCAGCTTCAAGGAAAACCTTCCAGTGAGAAGGTTTCAGTATGCTGAAACTAAATGGCTCTTTAGCTTGCATTGTGTACTTTGTTCACGTAATATTGTGCTTCACTTTTGATTGCATATTTGAACATTTCATTATTGAGATGGGGATACAAGGTAATTTTCTTCTGAACAATACTTATAGTATTCTCTTTCCTGTACAAATATTTTTTGCTAGTGACTTCATTATCAGCAAAAACTGACTAGATAACATTGAAAATGCTTCCAGTGCAAATGTGTGGGTTTACAAAGGTAAATATTTGAGTATCCAGCAATGCTTGCCCTATTCAACCTATTGCTTTTGTTTATTAGTAAGTCATGCTAAGGTGGGGTTTTTTAAAAATATAAACATAATTTTAAAATTTATCTAAAATATTTTAAAGTGCTCACTGATACTATGATTATTAAAATAGAATCAGAAGTCACAGATACAATATTTGTAGAATCATAAAATGGTTTGGGTTGGAAAGGACACTGAAGATCAGCTAATTCCAACCCTTCCTGCTGTGGGGAAGAAGAACTTAGTACTAAGTCAGGTAAAATTCCCTTCCAGCCTGACCCTGAACTCTTCAAAGGATCAGGCATCCATAGCTTCTTTGGGCAACTTGTCTCAGTGGCTCGACACCCACACTGTAAAAAAATTCTTCCTTATATCTGACAGAAGTTTGCTCTCTTTCACTTTAAAACTGTAACCTCTTATCCTGTCATTAAAGCTTTATTAAAAGTCCTTCTCTATCTGTCTTATAAGCCCCCTTTGTATATTGAAAGTCTGCAATAAGACCTGATTGGAGTCTTCTCTGAGCCAAACAATGCAAACTCTCAAGTTTTTGTCACAGGGAAAGTTTTACAGCACTCTCCTTATCTTTGTGGCCTGGTCTTAAAGGTTGTGATGGTTTTGCAGTTACCTGCCCCCTCACCTTTTGATATAAACCCTGGCTAGGACTCAGAACACTGGAAGTTGATAAATGAAGCTTTATATTTACAGCAATGTACATTATACAAGCAAATATTTACTATGTATAACAGATATTTACAAATATATACAGTGAAAAGATAATACAGAAACACCACAGCCCTCTCAGAGATCAAAATCCCTTAGAGGGGTAACCAACCTCCCCCTACCACCTTTCCCCCCTTCCCCAATCTTATCTCACCACCTGTTGATGCTGCAGATAAGCTGAGGTAGATTGGCCAGGGGGATTAGTAGTAGGAAAGAAGTTAGTAGAATTATTAAGAATCAGCTACAAAAGACAGAGACAAAGGAACCATGCAAGAAGCATCCGCAGCCCAGCGAGGCCTGAAACCATCTGTACTATCTATGTTTGGGTTACACTTTTAAAACAATTTTTTTTCTTTCCCAGTAAAGCTCTGGATGAAGTGGCATACTGTGTTTTACTCTCTCAGCCAGTAGTCTAATTTCTCACTCAAATTTTCCAATTAGTTCAAACCAGCACAAAGGTCCATGTCTGTCTTGCACTGGGAACCCCAGAACTGGGTGCATATTCCAGGGATCTTAAGACAGCAGAGTAGAGGGGGGTGCATTGATTTTCTTGACCTATATGAAATACTTCACAGGCTAACCATCATGGGGATGCTTCACAGCATAACCATAGGATGTGATATAGGACTATGAGCCACTCAATAGCCAGTAATATCAGGGAGGTCATTAAATATTGTCCCCACTCCTAACACTTCAGATACAATGAAGCTCTGTATGTAATGTAAAACTGCATGTTAATGCTCAGAAAAATATTACAGTATCTTACCTTTATATTAGTGCAGGAGGCACTTCAGTATTTCATACTTCTAGATAAACTTCTTTATACTTGTTATGATGAGTAATGACATAATAGTCCTGAGAAATTCTGTGTTTATCAATTTCTTTTAAGCGATACCTCTTGCAAGTTTAAGTGCTGATTTTGACCTTATTCACAGAATGTCCCGGCATAGAATGACGGAGCACCCCAGAAATTGGTCCAATTCCTGGGCTCTCTCCTCCCTCTACTGTTAAAGGGCTTGGTAGGGGGTGAAGGGTGGGGCATCCCAGGTGGCCTTGGGACTCAGGGTGGGAACCTCGAGATGCCCATATACGTCGAACCTCAAATCAATTGGCCGGCCGGGAAATGTTGGACGCCTGATGGACAGCTTCGTTCGCCCTGCAGGGTACTTAAACGGGTCAGCAGCCATTTTGCTTTCTTCTTCCCGCTCTCCTCGTTCACCGCCACCCACGCAGCAACTGGGAGAAGCCCCAGCCACGTGCGCGGCAGCAGGCAGCAGGCAGCAGGCAGCTCTCCTAAGCGGCAAGGCTGACCCTTCTCTCCCCTTTCTAATCCCTCTCCTATCTTCCTTAAATCTATCTCCCTCCTTCCGCGGTTTTCCCCTCGGTTCGAATAGGAGCGTTTTCCCCCCTTTGCCTCGTGCTCCCGCGGACGTTCATAGGCGTGATCGGGATTTGTCTTGCGTATAAGCTCTCTGTTTTCCCCTGTCCTGGTTGTTAAACGTTTATACCTGACGTTTAAGCCGTATTCGTGTTTTTCTGCCGACCGAAACCCAAAGAACCGGTGAGGGGGGTGCCGAGACCCCCTCCTTCCACGGGATACTGTGTTTCGTTAACTCATTCCCGTGACACAGAATGACAGAATGTTAGGGGTTAGAAGGGATCTCCAGAGATCATGGAGTCCAATCACCCTGCTAAAGCTGGATCACCTAGGGCAGCCTGCAGAGGAACACATCCATATGGGTTTTGAAAGCCTGTAGAGAAGGAGACTCCACGATCCCTCTGGGCAGCCTGTTCCATTGTTCTATCACCCTCATCATAAAGAAGTTTCTGCTCAGGCTGAGATAGAAGCTCCTGTGTTGTAGCTCATACCTATTGTTCCTTGTCCTATCACTGGGCACTGCTGAGAAAGAGCCTGGCACTTCCTTCTTGACAGCCACCCCTCAGATATTTAGAGACATTGATAAGATCCCCTCTGTCTTATCTTCTCCAGACTAAAGAGCCTCAGGTCTCTCAGTCTCCACTGAAGAGATGTTCCAGTCCCACAATCATCCTTGTAACTGTATTGTACTCTTTAGCAGATCTCTGTCTCTCTTGAATTGTGGAGTTGAAAACTGGACACCTAGTTTTTACCTAGCTAGTTTGTACCAATTTTTTTTTTTTTTTTTTTTGGTAAATCATTCACTTTCGTAATTTCCAGCTATTGCTAATATATATATTATCTTACTTCTCTTCCTGAAATGCTTATATACCAATGCACAGAGCATGGGGAATAAACAGGAGGAGCTCTGTCTTAGGCTGAATAACTATGATGTTACTACCATCACTGAGACATGGTGGGACAGCTCCCATGACTGGAATGTTGTCATGGGTGGCTCTGTATTGTTCAGGAAGGATAAACCAGCAAGATGAGGTGGGGGAGTTGCTCTCTATGTGTGAGAGCAACTGAAATATGATGATTTCTATTCAAGAGGGGAGTCAGAACAGGTTGAAAGCTTGTGGGTAAGAATTAAGGGATGTGGGAAAGGAGGTGAAATTGTTGTGGACATGTACTATAGATGACCGAACCAAGAGGAAGATGTTGATGAGGCCTTCTACAGACAACAGCAGGTAGCCTTTAGAGCTAACTCCTTGGTACTCTAGGGTGACTTCAGTCACCCTGATATTTGCTGGAAAGCTCACACAGTCAGGCACAACCAGTCCAAAAGGCTTTTGCAGTGTATCAATGATAACTTCTTGATGCAGGTAGTAGAAGAACCAACAAAGAGAGGTGAACTGCTGGACCTTGTATTAATTAATAAAGAGGGATTGGTTGTGGACATTAAAGTTGGGAACAGCCTTGGGGACTGTGCATACACAGACTCATAATAAAACAGATGTGCTGTGTCAAGATAAATGGAGACAGAATGTGGAGAAAGAAGGAGGAGGTGTTAAATGTGCTTGTGGAGGTTTGCAGGAGTTGACACATAAGCTCTAAGTGTGGGCCATGTGGAATGTGGTGTATGGTGGAGTCAGGGGCAAAATGACTTAGAGGTTGTAAAAACTCAGATAAGAAGGTAAAACAAAGAACTCAGTTTGTGTTCTTGGATGTTGGGCAGTGTCTGTATGTTGTATCAAATAGAGATGTGTGACTTCATATTTTTAGTTAAGCCAATCACTGTGTTAGCTTTAGCTATTCGGCTGGGTAAATAGCCAATAAAATAGTTACACGCTGCCTTCTTTAGAATATCTAAATATTCTAAATATATGAGATGAAAAAATGCATGTAATAAACGGAACTAGTTTGCACTGAACTGTCTCGCCGTCTCCTCATCACGGTGACAGGGGACAGTGATCATGACATGGTGGAGTTTAGTATTCTACAGGATAAAGGCAGACCAACAAGTAGAATTACAACCCTGGACTTCTGCAGAGCTAACTTTGTGCTCTTCAGAGACATACTTGCAGATATCCCATGGGCTAAGGCTCTGGAGGGTAAAGGAGCACAAGAAATTTGGTTAATTTTTAAAAACCACTTCCTTCAAGCCCAAGCTAGATGTGTTCCCCTGAGTAAAAAATTGGGTAGACATGCTAGGAGACCTGCATGGCTGAGCAAGGAGCTCCTGAAGGAAATCTCAGGGAAGAAAGAAGCTTATGATTCATGGATGAAGGGATTTGTCACTTGGGAGAAGTATAGAGAAGTAGTCAGGGCATGTAGGACGGCAACAAGGAAGCCCAAGGCCTTCTTGGAATGGACGCTGGCAAAGGAAGTAAAAGAGAACAAGAAGGGCTTCTTCAAATATATCAGTAGAAAAAGGAAGACTAGGGAAGGTGTGGGGCCACTGCTGAATGAGGAGGCAGCCCTGAGGACTGAGGATATGGAGAAGGCAGGGTTGCTGAATGCCTTTTTTGCTTCAGTCTTTACACCTAAGGCTGAACTCCCCTATGTACTACAGACCCTGAGTGAAGGAGAGGAAGCCTGGAGGAGGGAATGCTCCCCACTGGCCAGTGCAGAGTGGGTTAGGGATCAGTTACACAAATTGAATGTTCACAAGTTCGTGAGCCCTGATGAGATGCACCCAAGGGTGCTGAGAGTACTGCCTGATGTTATTTCTCTGCCACTCTCCATAATCTTTGCCAAATCGTGGCAGACAGGAGAGATGCCTGAAGGCTGCAGGAGAGCCAATGTCACTCCAGTCTTCAAAAAGGACAAGAAAGAGGTTCAAGAGAATTATTGACCAGTCAGCTTCACCTCCATCCCTGGAAAAAATGATGGAGCAGCTCCTTCTGGAGGGCATCTCAAGGCATTTAGAATAGAAGAATGTTATCAGGAGTAGTCAGCATGGATTTGCTGAGGGGAAACCATGCTTGACAAACCTGATAGCATTCTGTGAGGACATAACTGAATGGGTAGATTCAGGGACACCAGTGGATGTAGTCTGCCTTGACCTTAGCAAGGCCTTTGACACTGTCTCCCATGATATTCTAGTGAGCAAACTCAGGAAGTGTGGGGTGTAAGAGCAAACAGTGAGGTGGATTAGGAACTGGTTAGAAGGTAGAGTTTGAAGAGTGGTGATCAGTGGTACCAGGTCCAGCTAGAGAGCTGTAACCAGTGGAGTCCTCCAGGGATCAGTGCTGGGTCCAGTCCTGTTCAACATCTTTATCAATGACATTGATGAGAGGACAAACAGACAGAGTTTGCTCAGCAAGTTTGCTGATGACACCAAACAGGGAGGCTTGGCTGATGCAGTGAGACCTGGACAGACTGAAGAGCTGGGCACAGAGGAACCAAATGAGGTTCAACAAGGACAAATGCAGAGTCCTGCACCTGAGGAAGAATAACAAACTGCACCAGTACGGGTTAGGAGGTGATCTGCTGGAGAGCAGCTGTGTTAGTTTGAGCTAATTGGAGGATTTGAGTGAGAAATTAGACTATTGGCTCAGAGAGGTAAACACAGTGTGTCACTTCACCGAGTTTTGCTGAGAAAGAAAAAAAAAATGTTTTTAAGAATTGTTCTCAAAACAATCAGATAGCAGACGGCTTCTGACCGTTCTTGCTGCAGCTGCTTCTCTTGCATGGGCTCCTTTGTCTGTCTGTCTTTTAGCTAATTCAGAGTAAAACTACTAACTCCTTCCTACTAACCCCCCATGCCAATCTACTTCAGTTTATCTGCAGCATCAACTGGTGGTGAGATAAGACTGGGGAAGGGGGGAAAGGTGGTAGAGGGGGTTTGNATAAAGCTTCATTTATCAACTTCCAGTGTTTTTGAGTCCTAGTCGGGGTTTACAAAAGGGGGAGGGGGAGGGCAGGTAACTGCTAAACCACTACAGCAGCCCGATGGAGAGTGACCTGGGAGTCCTGGTGGATAACAAGTTCTGCATGGGACAGCAATGTGCCCTTGTGACCAAGAGGGCCAATGGGATCCTGGGGTGTATTAAGAAAAGTGTATCCAGCAGATGAAGGGAGGTCGTCTCCCCCTGTACTCTGCCCTGGTGAGACCTCATCTTGAATACTGTGTTCAGTTTAGGAGGGACAGGGAACTGCTGGAGAGGGTCCAGCAGAGGGCTACAAGGATGATTAGGGGACTGGAGCACTGACTTATGAGGAGAGGCTGAGGAATCTGGGGCTTTTTAGTTTGTTGAAGGCTGAGAGGGGATTTAAAAAATGTTTATAAATATCTGAGAGGTGGGTGTTAGGAGGGGGAGGACAGACTCTTGTCATTTGCTCCCTGAGATAGGACAAGGAGCAATGGGTTTAAGATGCATCACAAGACGTTCCACCTCAACACAAGGAGGAACTTTACTGTAAGGGTCACAGAGCACTGGAGCCCTCATAGGAAGGACATGGAGCTGATGGAGTGAGTCCAGAGGAGGGCCACAATAATGAGCAGAGAGTTGACACACCTCTGGTATGAGGACAGGCTGAGGAAGCTGGGGTTGTTCAGTCTGGAGAGGAGGTGGCTCTGTGGGGACCTAATAGCAGCCTTCCAGTACGTGAAGGGGGCCTACTGGAATGATGAAGAGAGACTTTAAAAAGGCCTGCAGCGACAGAATGAGGGGCAATAGGTTCAATCTTGAGAAGAGCAGATTCAGATTGGATGTTAGGAACAAGTTCTTTACTATGAGGGTGGTGAAGCAATGGAACAGGTTGCCCAGGGAAGTGGTTGAGGCGCCTTCTCTGGAGACATTCATCATGAGGCCCTGGGTGACTTGGTCTAGTGGGGATGTCCCTGCTGACTGCAGGGGAGCCAGACTAGATGTGATCTCTAGAGGTCCCTTTCGGGTCAGACCATTCTATGGTATTTGCACTCTCCTTTTAGCACAAAATACTAATAAAACCAGTATTTTGTACAGCCATTCCATGTCATTAACCTCCACCTAGCAGTGGAGGAATTAAGATGAACCTTCCAATCTGAAGCTCGTTCACTGCCTGCTCAGACTCTGAAGACTTCTTTATCTTGACATTTACCAAAATAACAGTTTTTCTGAACATCAGAAACAGCTCATTTCTCAAACTGGCAATATTTCTACCTGATCTCATTCTTAGAAAGATTGACTTTTTCTGAGCATAAATACAGAGTATTTTATTTTGCTGGCTTATTTTCAACCAATAGTCAGATGACTTAACTGCTTTATCATAGAAAGCCACTAGGTTGGTTAGGCAGGACTTCCCCTAGTAAAGCCATGCTGACTGTCATGAATCACCTCCCTGTCCTCCATGCACCTCAGCATGGCATCCAGGAGGATTAGTTACATGATCCTCCCAGGCACAGAGGTGAGGCTGACAGGTTGGTAGTTCCCAGAGTCCTCCTTTCTACCCTTTTAAAAGATGGGTATAATTTTTCCTTTCTTCTGGTCCCCAGGGACTTCACGTGACTGCCAGGACTTTTCAAATATCGTGGAGAGTGGTTTGGCAACTGTGTCAACAAGTTCCTTCAGGACTCTGGGATGCATTTTATCAGGTACCATGGACTTGTGGGTCTTCAGGTTCCTCAACTGATCACAGGTGTACCCTGTCATCTTCACTTAGAGTGGGACGGACTTTGTCACCCTGGTCTCCAACTTGTAGGTCAACCACACGAGAGCTATGAGGAGAGGGGTTGCCAGTAAAGATGGAGGAAAAATGTTGTTGAAAGTTTCTGCCTTCTTACCATCTGCTGACCCTAGTTCCCTGCTTTTGCTCATCGGTAGGAATGCTTTCTTTAACCTTCCTTTTCTGGTTAATGTACCTTCTAAAAGCCTTTCATGTTTTTCTTAGCATCCCTTGCCCAGTTCGGTTCCAACTGTGCCTTGGCCTTCCAGACTTCATCTTTACACACCCAAGCAACATAGCTATACTCTTGCCAGGACACCAGTCCCTTTTCCCATTTCCTGTGTAGCCCCATCTTGCCCTTTAGTTTGACCAGCAAGTCATGGCTCAGCCATGGTGGTATCTTGCCTGACTTCCTACATGTGGGGACCAAGACCTCCTGGGCTCTATAAAGAGCATATTTAAAGATATGCCAACTTTGCCCTGCTCCCTTATCCCTGAAGGCTGCTTCCCATGGGGTCCCATTAATTAACTCCTTGAAAAGCTGAAAGTTTGCTTTCTTAAAATTTAGAGTCCTAACTGTGGTTCTCATTGGCTTCATCTGCCTTAGGATGGTGAACTGCCCAGGCTGCCTTCAGCTTTGACATATCTGATATTTTCACTTGCGTTTGTGACCAACAGATCTAATGCTTTCTCTTGTGCAAGGCTGTTAGTTTTTTGTCTTAGGAAGTTATTGCCTAGGCACTCTAGGAGCCTCCTGGATTGCCTGCAGCCAGCCATGCTACTTCTCCAACAGATGTCAGGGTGGTTAAAATTCCCTAGAAGGATGAGAGCCTTCAATTGCTCTGCCTCCTCAAGACGGAGCAAGAAGGCTTCATCAATAGTCTCTGCTTGATCTGGTCCCCTGTAGTACACTTCTACTACAACATTCCCCTTGTTGTCCTGGTCCCTAATTCCTACCCATAAGCTTTCAACCTGCTCAATGGCTATACTTTAGCAGCAGTTCTTTACACTCTAACCATTACTTTACATAGAGGGCAACACCTCCACCCCTTCTTCCTCTCCTGTCCCTTCTGAACAGCTTCTAGCCATCAGTAGCCACACTCTAGTCATAAGATTCATCCTATTATGTTTCTGTAATTACCACTATGTCATAGCTTTTCTGTAGCAGGATAGCTTCCAACTCCTCCTGTTTGTTCCCCATGCTGCTTATACTGGTGTAAAGACACTTCAGCTGGGCTGCCAGCCATGTCACTTTCTTAGAGGGGCTGTCCTTAGGTTCCTCACTAGTGTACCTATTTTTAATCCCCTCCCCCTTCAAGCCTAGTTTAAAGCCCTTTTGATAAGCCCTGCCAATTCATGCGCCAGGATCTTCACCCTGCTCTGAGACAGATGTACTCCATCTGTTGCTAGTAGATCTAGTGCCATATAAAGTTCCCCAAGATCAAAACCCCCAGAATTCCCACAATATACCTCAGGTAGGTGAATTTTCACCAAAAGACCAACTGCTACATATATGAAAGAACTTGTGGTAATATCTCTTGTTTAGTTGTTACAACATGAAAGCATATTGAGCAGCAATCCATTTAGAATAGTACTTGCTACCAAAGCAGCACTGCAAATATTTGTAATGATGTTCAGCAGAAGATCTGCTCACTTCTATTGTGAAGCAGGCTGGCCAAGTAAGCTGTGCCTATTCTGGCACTCGTGCCATTTGGCAGTGATGTTGACTGACCTGTGAGCAGGCAGCATGCCATCTGAACAGATGGGCATGGCTACAGCTAACCAAAGATATTTTCATTCTATGTGTAGCTGATGCAGATGCCTATTAAGTGTTGTTCCCAGCTGTGAGAATCAAAACATCAGTTTGCCTCAATCTGATTAAAAAAAAAATAAAATTATTTAGAGTTGGTAATATATGGCACCACTAACCCAGCTCCAAACTTTTGACACGGAGTATCATGAAATACTGGGAGGAGAGGGAAGGGAGCTCAGGGTAGTTTCCTGTACTGTTAGCATTTAGTTCTTCAGGAATTTTTTTTTTTTTTTTAATAGACATAATGTCAATAACACTTGACAGAGAAGAATAGAGCTTACAGCATGCCTTTTGTAGCTAACTTTGTCTAATGTGCAAGCTGTACCCACAGTGCCTGTGGATGGTGGACTTGCAGCACTGCATCGACAAAAATACTTCCCTTCTGGATAGGAATTTATTGCAGTCATTACTTTAATGATCAAAGTCCACAGAGGACAACCAAAGTAGGCACTACCACTATATAAGTAACCGAATATTTGAATTCCACTATTAACTGTATTATTAACTGGACTAACAGATCAATAGTAAAAATAAGCAATTTTTCTCAGGATCCTTTTATATTCACCATAGAGACAATATAGATTAGTGGCTTTCAGGTGGTAGTTTCTTGGGTGCCACATAAGTTTTAGCTATCTGGAAAACAAAACATTGGAGAACATTTTCGGATTATTTCAGATGCTCATATTCCAACAAATCCACCCTTTTTAGACTGCTTTTATTTAACAGACTGAATGGTGTTGTGAAGTTGCTTTTAAAAGAATTTGGTGAGAAGTGTGGTGAAATAGAACTATATCTGAATCGTGATGCTCTACAGCAACAAACCTCCTCTTTAAGCCTGGGGGCATAGTGTTTGAGAGAACAGGGTAGAGTGAAAATGTCTTGCTATTTTGACGTAGCATGTAATGTTGTCAGGATACTTAATGTGTTGTCAACCTATATTTTGAACTTGTGGAAGAAAGGGAAGCATTTCAGTCTTTTCAGAATGCTGTTATTACCCAGCCTGGAAACAAATAATCTAAGAAAATTTTACTTCTAGTAGATTTTTTTTTTTGTTTATGATCTTCAGTTACTTCTGAATAAAAATTTGTAACCTGACTCAAGCTTGGCACATATTTGCAAATTGGCACATAACACCTACACGCCTTGTCTTCTAGGAGGTGTTTGCTCCCTGGCATACCAGCCTGGAAGTCCAAATAAGTCCTGTAAGAACTTGAAAACCTGTCTGTTTATCTAATTTCTGTGTGACCAACTTAGTGGCTTTCTACAATGGTGCAACTACATCAGTGGGCAAGGAAAGACCAACAGATATCATCTGTCTGGAATTTTTAAAAGCCTTTGACACAATCTCCCACAATGTCCTTGTCTCTAAGGTGGAGAGATGTGGATTTGATGGGTGGACTGTCCAGTGGACAAGGAATTGACTGGATGATTGAATTGAAAGGGTAGTGGTCAACAGCTCAATGTCTGGAATGGAGATAGGTTGCATGTGATGTCACTCAAGGGTCTGGATTGGGACCAGTGCTGTACAATATCTTCATCAATGATATCAACAGTGATATTGAGGCACTCTCAGTAAATCTGCAGATGATACCAAGCTGAGTGGTGTGGTTGATAAGCCTGAAGGTCAGGATGCCATCCAGGGAGACCTGACTGGCTGAAGAGGTGGGCTGAAGAGAATCTCATATGGTTCAGTCAGGCAAAGTGTGAGGTTCTGCACTGAGGATGGAGCAATCCTAGATGTCAGTCCAGGCTGGGAGATGATGGAATTGTGAGTAGCCCTGAGGAAAAGAACTTGGAGGTGCTGGTGGATGTGAAGCTGGACATGACCCAACAGTGTGCAAATAGGGGGCAAATAGCATTCTGGGCTGCATCAAAAATTGTTGCCAGGAGATCGAGAGAGATGATTCAGCTCTGGTAAGACCTCACCTGGAGTACTGCATCCAGCTCTGGAGCCCTGAACACAGGAAGGACAGGAATCAGAGGAGGGCTATGCAAGTGATCAGAGACTGGAGCACCTCTTCTATGAGGATGGACTGAGGGAGCTGGAGTTGTTCAGACTGGTGAAGAAAAGGCTCTGGGGAGATGTAATAGCAAGCTTCAAGTACCTGAAGGGAGTCTACAAGAAGGATGGAGAGGGACTGTTTCCAAAGGACTGCAGTGGCAGAACAAGGGGCAATGGTTTGAAATGAGAGAAGAGTAGTTTTGCATTGAATGTTAGGAACAAGCTCTTTAGAGTGAGGGTGGTAGAACACTGGAACAGGTTACCCAGGGAGGTAGTTGAGGCCCTATCCCTGGAGATATTCAAGGTCAGCCTTGACTGAGCTTTGGGCAAACTGGTTTAGTTGAGGATGTCTCTGTTCAGTTGCATTGTGTGAAACCTCAAAGAAAGGTTATTAATAAGTCATGAAGCTCTGGATATAATTATTTGTTCTTGATCTATCTCTGTGCATGTATTGTTTCCCCCTCCCACCAGTGTGTTATATTCTTTGTTTGCCTGTGTTGTTTTGGGTTTTGTTTTCCAGTCAAATACTCCTAAAGCAAACCAGCAGTTTCTTATTATAAGGGACTGTGATATCCAAAGTTGTCTTAGAGATACTGAAGATTTGCATTGCAGTTGAAACTATGATTTTGTTGTAAAATATAATCCACGATTTGCAGAACTTATGAACTAAACATTTGGGACATACCAGATTGTCACGGGACTGGGCTAATCAAACACAGTATCCCGTGGA